>JANHFJ010004404.1:304972-316328 GCA_032468195.1 Cerberus rynchops | reverse complement strand
GGTTCTCCGAACTGCTTAGAAAATTTACTACCGGTTCTAGCAAACCAGCTAGAACTTGCTGAATTTCACCTCTGCCTCAAAGTGAAGACCATCTATGGCCACAGGTTGGCCAGCTTCGCTGCATATGAGAAAAATATTAATAGGGATATGGACAATGAAATATTATTTGGCTTGAATCTGTATCAAAGGATCATATCGCCAATTAGGCAAAATTCCATACAGTATATCTCATCTTTCTCTCCCTTACATATGGACATATTTTAGATCAGTAAAAGTTGCAAGTGGTAGAATGAGAAATAGGGTGTTCAAGCCAATTCCCTGTAAATAATTTTTCACATTTCTAGTTACCCTTTTGTTAGAAAGGGAACAGTAAATTTTCTCTCATCAAACAAAAGGGAAAATATTATTAATTAATTAAATTCTTAATTTTAAAAAATTTGTATGGCTGCCCATCTTAAAATAACTGGGCAGCTCACAACAATAAAATTACAACACTATAAAAATAACAAGCCTCAATCAACCAACAACTGTCTGCAGACTCTACCACTTTACCCCAGTTTTGATAAAATGCCAAATTTTAATGGCTTTCAGAAGATTAAGAGATAGGCGTATGCTGGATTGCTGAAGGGAGAGTATTACATAAGATAGGGCAGCCATGAAGTAGGCACACTTCTGAAGACCTGCTAGATAACCATATTTCAGGGAAGGCACCTGGATCATGCCCGTTCTATTTGATCTAGAATTGGGACTGTTTTGTGAGGGAAACTATTGACTGGTAATTAATTACACACTAATTATCCTACTTTGTCTTATATTACATCCATTGAGAAGAAAAATTTAAAGTTAATTTATGTTGTGGTAAAATGTGCGGCAAACAGATCGGTAGGCAGGAAGGCAGGCAAACAGGCAGACAGAGACAGATAGATACTGTAGATAGGAATGCTGGGATTTTTTTTTAACTTCACCATCATGAACAGCTTGAGTTGGACAGTGAATTCTGCTCTCTGTTTCCAACATTTCAAACTACTAGAGGAGAATACAGTTGGAGAATACAGTTGACTTCCAAGTCCATTTCAAGGAATGGGACCAAGTTAGTGAGGAACCATCTTTTCCCAATTACATTGACTCATATCACCCAATCAAGTAGTAGAGCATGTTGCAAACTCCATTAGTCAAAAATTAAAAAAAAAATCCATCCTATGGAATAACTTGCCCCCAGAGGTGAGGTAGGAGCCCAATTTTTCTGGCTTTTCAGAAGAGTATAGAGAACTGGGGAACTAAGAATGACATGCAGGTTTGGGTTGGTTGATGGTTTGAAGGCAATCCCTTTTGTCTTTAACTTTATAGTTGTTTTTACTCCTGTTTTTAACTTTATTTTTATCTGTCTCTTTGATATGCTTTCATTTGTAAATTTCCAAGAGTCATGTAGGTGAGATGGGCAGGACTATACATTTGATAAATAAAATAAAATAAAGCTTGGATTAGCTGCAAACTGCTTCTAAAGTGGTAGCGTGGAAATGTTTTAAATGTAGTACCGGAACAAAATTTATTAGCAAATGAAAGTATATGTCATTACTAAAGAGAAATGTATGTGCAAAGTAAGGAGACTAATTTTAGATTTTACTAAAAAAAAATGTGAAATAAAAAGCCAGGATAATACTAAAAAGAAAGAAAAATAGACTTACAGGAGCCAAAATATACTTGAAAGTAAGATGATAAAGTGCTTAAAAAGAAGTCAAAAAGAAGGAAGTAGCTACCCAAGGAAGTGGTAACAACTTCATTGTTGGTTCGAGGCTGGAAAATACCTCATGGAGAGGTGAAATAACATGGAAAATCAATCCGGTCCTTGGAGATGGCCATATGCTGCAATCGTCATAAGTGTGAAAACTGGCCATAAGTCGCTTTTTCAGTGCTGTTGGAACTTTGAATAGTCATTAAGCGCAGGATTGTAAGTGGAGGTGTACCTCAAACTTGGCAGAGAAAAGCAACAGAATTCCTCTGTGAGGGGAATGGGCTGCTTCTAAATGTGATATATAAAATATATATATATTTCAAACTGAGCACTAAGGTGGGGAAGCTGCCATCTTGAATGCCTTCACTGGGGCTTCTTCAAGCAAAGCTTTAGCAGAATCACGTACTCCAGAGTATCTCTACCCTCTCATGTCATGTTTTGTGGATTAAGCCATTCAGCCACCAAAACGTTGATATTATGACTGCTCAATTATTGCAGACGCCGCAACCTAAATACTCTATTTATGTCAAGAGTTGAAATTTAGACTTTTGAACCACAAAATGCAAATTAACTGTATCGCCCACTAAGAAAAAAAAAATGATTCTAAAAGCTTTAGAAATCCAAATCATGAAATTCATGTTTGCATGGTTTTTAAACAAAAAGCAAAATAAAAACAACATTTTATTCTTCTGATCCATGTGGGTAGTGAGCTATCTGGAACTTTGAATCAGATAAAACGATAAATAAAATCAATATGAGGTGTGGGATTGTAAATGTAGCTGCAGTTCAAACCATGACATCTGCTAAATTGCAGTCTTAAAATAGAATGTGGGAAGGGCTAAAGTCATTCAAGGTGCTTAGATTATATCACCATCTGCAGGACTCTTGCAAGGGCAAGGGGGCTGAAGAGGCAAGCATAGAGTAACTGATTCTTTACACAAAATCTAGCTATCGAATACTTTGTAGGCTGCATGTGTGGTATTTTGTGTCTCTCAGTTGGCAAGAACAGGTAGTCTTTGACTTAATGACCAAAATTGAGCACTACATTTCTGTTGTTAAGCAAGACAGTTGTTAAATGGGTTTTGCTTTATTTTCTTGCCCCAATTGTTAAGGGAGTCACTGCAGTTGTTACATTAGTAACATGGTTGTTAAGTGAATCTGGCTTCCCCATTGATTTTGCTCATCAAAAGGTTACAAAGGGTGATATCACATGAACTCAGAAAACTGCAACCATCATAAATACGAGCCAGTTGCCAAGCATCTGAATTTTGATCATGTGACCCTGGAAATACAGCAATTGTCTTGTGAAAAATGGTCTTTAAGTCACTTTGTAAGTTGTAAATTGGGGACTAACCTGTAATATTACAACTAAATGTACATTTTAGACTTCAGAACAGGCAACTCAACTTTTGCAGGGTAGATGAAGAGCTATACTTGACTTCTGATTACAAGTGAGAAGCTCTGCTAGGAGGCCAGAAGAAATGCTAAAGTTTAATGTAAGTCAACTGTAAGATTAAAAAGGAAAACTTGATGGTTTTCCAGGTATTTAATAGTTATGCCATTCTTGCATTACATTGAAAACCACAATTTGCTGACAATTTTTTGAGAGCCTTTTGGAGGGCTATAATATGTTCACTTTAAGTTTAGAATATATAAAACAGAAACACAGTTGTGAAGAAAATTACTGCTTTATTTGCCAAGTTTGCAGGAAAAATAAATTTCCAAGTTAATGTGGTAGAAAGGCAGAAGATTCTCATATGGAAAGTTGTCTTATTACAAATACTCCCTTGGTAGAAATTGAAGATAACACATGAAAGATTGGATTAATCTTCTCTTAGTGAGAAGTTAACTTAAAAAGAAAATAACTTTTAAGGATATTAAGACTCCAAATAAACAGAAGACTTTCTAGCTGAAACAGTCTGCACTGCACTGCACTGCAGACTTTTTTCTATGGCAAATAAACATGTTATTTTAAATCTGCATAAATGATAGACTTTAGTTTTTAATTTCTTATTTACTTATTAATTTAACACATTTCTCACATGCTGCAATAAAAGAAGAATTAAGTGGCTTATGCAGAATACATTTTTAAAAAATATATCCATGGTTCCAACTTCACAATAAATGCAATTAAAATTAACCTACCAAATATAAAATGAAAATAATAAAAATAGAAGCCAAGGATGGCATTTTAAAATCAGGTGGCTTTTAAGTTCAACTATGTTCATTTGTTTCTTGCCAAAAGCATAACCATGCCAGAGTAGTAAATGTGTAAATGCTACAGAGCAAACATGAGCTTCTCTGGTAGATAAAAGACAGTACAAGTAGAATGCAAAGTGTCCTGTCCCCATCTCTAACATGTCCCAGAATTCATGTGATATGATCAATATGAAATGACCCACAAATCTTTTAAGATTTTGGTATTCTCAGGTGATTCCAGTAGTCGTTGATTAACAATGATAATTGGGACCAGAATTGCCATTGCTAAGTGATGCAGTGTGACCACATTACTTAAATGACAGCAATCTCTGTAGTGTCTCTTACCACTGTTAAGCAAGGATTGTTAGTTATTAAACAAGGAACTCTGGTGATTGTGACTTATGACTTCCTGTTGGCTTCGAACATAAAAATGAGTGGGTGTGGGGTGTGGAGGAGGTATTGCAAGAGTGCCTGTGGGTTGGAGAGACTGTTACTGTGGGGAAGAAATATGAGTGTGTTGGAAGAAGATGCTGCTATCAGGGGCTGCTGTGCTGCACAAATGGGTGTGCTGCTGCGAAACACAAATGTGACTGGATGGGAAGGAGAAAGGGACCTGTAGCTGAACTCCTCAGGAGAAAAAGTGGTGCCAGAGACTTGCGACTTTTCACTGGTAGCTTTCCTAATGACTTTGCTTGTGGGAAGCCCACAGGGAAGATTGCAAATGGACAATCACATGACTGCAAGACACTGCAACCATCAGAATTGCGAGCCAAGTGCCCAGATTGCGATCATGTGACTGTGGGGGTGCTGGGATGGCCATAAGGACCACTCGTTCAGTGCTGTTAAATTTTGAATGTTTGCTGAATGAGATCTATGTAATGAATAATACCTTAATGAATGGCATGAGAAGTATGTTTATCTAACAGCCGTGGTGGTGCAGTGGTTAAACTGCAGTACTGCAGGCTACTTCTGCTGACTGATAGCTGCCAGCAGTTGGGCAGTTCGATTTTCACTGGCTCAAGGTTGACTCAGCCTTCCATCCTTCCAAGGTCAATAAAATGAGGATCCAGATTGTTTAGGGGGAATATGCTGACTCTGTAAATTGCTTAGAGAGGTTTGTAAAGCACTATGAAGTGGTATATAAGTCTAAGTAGTATTGCTATTGCTATCTTCCAAAAGATAATAAATTGAACACTTAAAAAGAAGAGCAAAATTTGTACTAAGAATGTCTTTAATACAATATCAATAAATACGTTTTCTTTCATATAGAAGTGTGGTGTCAGAAATTTTGATATTTATGTGCAATCTTGAATGATGTGGAAGTAATTAGAGAAAATTAATCTTTAGGGATTTACTTCAAAACATCTTTCATTACCTTAAATTAAATTTATCTTTAAAAAAATATAATCCCATTATATGTTTTATTAGGGTTGTTTACCCACAGACTCCAATATTAAAAAGTATTTTAGGTAGTATTATCAAAGCAAGCACTAGAGAAAGTTGACTGAACGCCCGGAATGCTCTACCAGCAGTCAGTAAAATGAGGACCCAGATTGTGAGGGGGCAATATGCAAATAATGCTGACATTGTAAACCACCCAGACAGTGCTGTAAAGCACTATCAAGTGCTATTTAAGTCTATGTGCTATTGCTATTTTATTAAATCAAGCAATAGATCCATTTATGGGGGTATTCACAGTAATAGTTGGAAATAGAATTTAGATGTCACTTAGTCCAAATCCCAACATCCGATATGGTATTGGTATTCAGTTCCTTTTTTACATGTCTCCAATGAAGAAGAGTCTACCACTTCCTAAGGAAGTCTGTTCCATACTTGAACAATTCTTACCTTTAGGAATGAATTCCCAATGTCCCCAGAAAATCAGTATCCTTGCAATTTAAGCTCCCTGTTCCACATCCCACATTCTATACTCATACATTTAATTTTTTTCAGAAAAAACATCTTTGTCTATTTTTCCTCTTTCCCTTTGTAGTATTTACTATTCCTCCCCATCTCTATATCATTCACAGATCTCATAACGATGTTTTCTACCCACCCCCATCAAGGTATTTTTAAATATATTAAACAGTACAGGGCATAGGATTGAACCGTGTGTATGGCATCTATCATCTCTATCCATTTTCTCAGACCCATTGATTTACAGTATACTACATTAAAACTGTTGTGTCCACATTGGTATGGAGTCTAAGCAGAGGAATCATGAAGATGCAAAATGGCAATATGAATATGATAATGTCATCAATGCCACAATTGTATATTTGCATCTCTGTATCTAACACAAATATTTCCCTTTCTATGCTGGTGCTTTGCAGAGGCCTGGAACAAAACCAGAGTGCAACTCTTCAAAAATGAAAACAATTGCACTCTTTTTTAATGTTTCCACTAGATAAATACATATATATGTATCTATGTATGTGTGTAAGTATGTGCAGAGCACCAGGATCAGCTTCCAAACAGCTGTAGAAGCCTGGAAAAAGAGGAAACTGCTTTAATAATTTGAAAAGAAAACTTGCTTTGGATGAACTCCCTTGCACTGTGAGGCATCTCTTTCGAAGATTTTGTATTGTTACTGTAAATAATTGTAATAATTTTGAACTGTGTCCATTTAACTTTACTAAATTGTGGCATTGTGTGTATTCAAAAGTTAATTTATTCACATAGTCACATTTAGTTTCTTTTTAAATGCTGAAAGCATTTAAAAAACAAAACAAAACTGTCAAATTTTTGTGAAAAAAAAGCTGTTGCCGGCAATGGGAGCTGTTGGTTCAGCCAAAGTAATTTATTTGCATATCAGATTAAATGAGGTCATATGTAAAAATAACTCAATTATGTTTGCATCTGTTCCCCTAAAGACATCCAAATGAATCTTCAATAGCTTACTTCTTACTTAAAGGAGTTCTGTTAATGCCAGTAATACCCTAGAGTAGTGATTAGCTTCAAGATTGAATTCTTAATCTGTATTTGTGGAGGTTACAATTTTCAGATTTATTGCATATTAGCAACTCTACACTGAAATGCTATATATGCAGAATTTAACTGGTATGTATACTTAATGGTGCAGATTGAGCAATATGGCATATGAAGATCCACACAGTGGTTGTGGATGCCATGGCTGGTTGTGACACTTTAAAACAGCTGGTCTTTTTCCAGAATTGCATGGATGCTCTTTGCATTTCCAAAACACATTTTAGGGATCAGATCCATGACATTTCTCAGTCCTATTAGTCATGCATTGCAATAAATGTTTTCTCAAAAATTATGCTCTGCATATGTAGAGTGTGCTTGCACAGCTGCCAGAAAGCTATTGTATATAAATTAGGCCTGCACCAAATGATTATTAATATGCTTACTTTGATGGATACTGAATACGAATAGTCAATATTTGCTTTGAAATCTGCATATTTATTACTACCAAACAACTGCTGCAGAAATGTTTGCCTGATTACTTTTTTTTTTGTGGTTTGGTGTCCAATCTTTTTTCCCCTTTTCTTTCCCTTTTTATTCCTCCTGGTAGTTTATTTGATTAAGCAAACCAATTGATATGAGCTGTTTACTGACATACAAGACGTCATAACAGTAGGCTTGTCATCACTACTGGCAAAACTCCAAAAAGTCAGCCAAGCCAATCTTAGAAAATGCAGTTCAGACAAGGCAGAGTGCTTGCACTGAAAACAGCGACATCCAAAACAGAAACAGAAGCTGGCAGTGGAGGAATCGGAGAGCTGTATCATAAAGACTAGAAAAAGCAATATAGTTTTTCCTCAGCCAACCTTAAAATAAATAAATCTGATGGCCTGAACCATCCTGTCTCAGTCTTGAAGAGTTTCTGTTTTTTTCCATGACCAGAAAAAAAAGTTTCATATTAACCCCACTCTTCCTATGGAAAATATGGATTTATGACAGATTGACCAAGAATTGTACAGGTTTAATCAAGCCCTAATCAAGCTGTTGCAGATCTAATGCAAATGCCTTCAGTTGCAATCAATGGTAGTAATATTTGCAAGATGTAGTGACATATCAGGGTTATGTATGACTACATTAATAGAGTGTTTAAATAAGTGGGTACTAGTACTGCAGTAACATTACTCTTTAAAAACATCTTCAATAAATAACCTTTTGGGGGGGTTGTCTCCTGCTCAAATTTGCCACTGTGTTGCTTATTTGCATTTTAATGTTTTATGAAACATAAGATTGTCAAGTTGGTTCTGTTCATTTGGATTTTACAAATTCCCTAGTTCATCTCAGTTTCCATGGAAACTTGAATTCATGTGACAACAAGAGAATAAAGACAAGAAGACAGTTCTTCAAGGATATAAATAATCTCAGTAATCCATGGATTATATACCTGTCAGAAACAATGAAGGGACTAATATTTTCAGCTGTGTGTTTTCTTAAACTTAAAATTACAACATCAGGAGAGAAACCACAAAAGCGACAAGGGCTAATGTCATAGTCTGTTTTTGTTAATAATCTGTGCTCTTAAATTCAGACACTGTCTTAAACATTGGATGAATATTTAGGGTGCTTGGAAATAGAAAAATGATGTAAATTGATACTGTAGGCTGTCCCAGTTTTAAAGCAATTAAGAGCCTCTGTACTATCTTAAATAGTAGCCTAGGAGTTGTTAGAATTCTGTTGTGCAACTTTTCCCCTAATATTTATTTTAATTATATATTGATAATTGAAGTTTCATAGCTTGTAAGATAACCTTGGATCTTGTAAGATAATTTGGGGGGATGGGCAGTACTGAATGTAAGTACTTTGGTCTTGAACTTTGATTTACTTGTGCAAATAGCGAGGATGACCTTAATATTAATGTCCTGGGTGTCCTTTAGCCTATTCTGATAAATGAAACTATATAGTAGCTCTTTTCCAATTACTACTTGTTTTTGTCTGTCTCCCATGCTATTTGTTTTCAATTCATTTGACACATTGTTCTGCATTATTTTCAACTGTGCTCTTGATGTCTCTAGCTTATGTACAATTTTTTTTTTACTTTTTTCAATTCAATTAAAGTGTAAAAACTGTCACAGAACATTTCTCTTTGTTTTTTTCCCCTTTAGAAGCAGATGCTTAATAGACAATAAGGGAGATAAGATTTTCTTAGCAAAATTCCAGGGCAATGAAATTGTATCTTGAAATAAAATGTGTATTATTCATCATTTTTACATGATTTTGTTACAAGATACAATTACATAATCTTTGGGGGTAGTCAAAGCTTTATAAATTACAGAAAGCAAAATTAAGCCAAATGTGGAATGGTTGACTAAAAGAATCTTATGTGATGGGTTGAGATGATTATTTTAAATGATCCTCCCTGTTATATTAGTATGCAATAGTTAATAAGACTATTTTATTTGTTAGTTATTTGATGTTTTCCTCTTTGCTTAGGATTTTGCTGAGGATTTTCAAATTATTGCACAGAGTGACTAACCTACTATACTTATTCAGGCTAAACCAGGAATGACAAGCTTTGCTATGGTGGCACAGTGGTTAGAATGCAGTATTGCAGGCTAATTCTGACGACTTCCAGCGGTTCGATCCTGACCGGCTCAAGATTGACTCAGCCTTCCATCCTTCTGTGGTCAGTAAAGTAAAGGACCCAGATTGTTGGGGGCAATATGCTGTCTCTGTAAACCACTTAGGGCTTTAAAGTTCTATGAAGTGATGTATAAGTCTAAGTGCTATTGCTACTGCTATAGTGCACCTGTCTTTTAGGATTACCAATTATCTAGAAAAAATATTTCTGATTGGTATTGGAGAAACTGGGCAGGGATTTTCCCTCCCTCCCCAAACTTCTTTAATCCTATGATTTCTGGAGCAAAACAAACATGTTGAAGTTGAAAAGACTAAAATTTTGCTTATGCCAAGTCTGTTCTCAGCCATAGTTTCTTATTAATTCTTTGCATATCCATGGGTCCATGCAGACGTAAATTGCCAAGGAGGATTGATTTGTGGCTAGATATACTTTATGGGGCACAAACCCTACCAATTTGATAACCTTCTGTAACTTCCTATAAGTGTCATGTGACGGCTTGGATTGATCAAAACCATGATGGAATATGAGAAATCAGTACCTGCTGACAACTATGGGATATGTATGGTTGCAGCTTGGAATATAAAAGCAGTACTTCACAAAAATATGAATGAAATGAAAGAAGATAAAATAGGTCGTGTGATTATGGCCTCTTCCTCTTGACCATATTAATTTTTCTCTATGCCTTCAAGTAAAAAAAAAAAATCAAGATAAATAGGATGTAATCTGTAATTTAACTTTGTTAAATAAGGCCAGACAAGGTGACTACCCTTAAATAATTACAGGAAATACACGGTAGTTTCAGGACAGTGATTTCTATGTTCCCTGCTGTTCTTTCCTCTCTCACCCAGAAGAATCACATACCAATGGGGAAAACAGTTACCATCTACTATCCAGGAAGTGTGGTGGGGCAGGGCTGAAGGTTCAGCATGTGTTTCCTATGAGTTCTTATTATTTACTCTTTATTTTTAGTATTCACTAAAAATATCTACTCACTAAAAAAATGTATTTCTAACATGATCATAGGACTTACAGATGATCAAAATCATAACTCCAGGTTGAAGTAATCCAGATAACTTCTAAATATAGAAGGATGGACAGTAATTTTGAAAGCCTTTCTAAAATTATTGCAATATGATCTACATGTGTCTTCCCTCTAGAAGCTACAATTGGTCCATAATGTGGCAGCGGGAATAGTTATGGGTGCTTCTTTTCATGCCCACATGATGATGTCGCTACTCTGCAAACTGCCTTAAAGCCAAACTATGGCTTTTAGTTGACTTCTGGGTGCAATTCAAGGTGCTTGAAAAATTACTTTCAGAGTCTTACATGGCATAGGACCAGATTATATGTAGGGCCATTTCTGCCTACAGAATCTTCCTGTCCTACCCATTTGAATAGGGAAGGCATACTACAAATCCCTTCATTGAAACAATGCCCTCTTAGCTGTGGTGGTAGTATTGCAGGCTAACTCACTGCTCACCTGTTAGGAGTTCGATTCTGACCAGCTTCAGGTTGGTTCAGCCTTCCATCTTTCCCAGGTCAGGAAAATGAGGATCTAGATTGTTGAGGGCAATATGCTGAGTTATATTCCACTTCATAGTGCTTTACAGCCATCTCTAACCAGTTTGCAAAGTCTAAGTGCTAAGTGCTAAATCTTATGGAACTCAAGTAACATGCCTTCGCAATGGTGGCCCCTATCTTATGGAATAACTTTCCTCTCAACCTGCTCCTTTCACCTGTCCTTGGCCTATAGAAAGGCTGGTAGGACCTGGTTCTTTTGGACGGGATGTCATTTCTATTTCAATTGCCATTTTAATGATATTATTATTATTATTATTATTATTATTATTATTATTATTATTATT
>JANHFJ010004404.1:230378-242978 GCA_032468195.1 Cerberus rynchops | reverse complement strand
GGGTGGCAACAGGGGTGGCAAGGACATTTTTAGAGGTGGCACTGGCCACCCTGGCTACCCCTCTGGCTCCGCCCCTGCTCCGCCATTCATGCATGTACGCACAAGACTTGCACTTTGGGCACTCAGTCTCTGAAAGGTTCGCCATCACTTCTCTATATCATTCTGGACAAATGGCTGACCAATCTATTTTTATAGATTCAATCTTTTGTCTTTGTCAGTAGTGTGGCAGCCAAACACAAACAAAATTGTGAGAAACAGAACCTCTATATCAGGTGCATAGAGATGATGAATTTATGCATATATTGTTTCTCTTAGTTATGCTCAGTCTGACTAAAATGCCAATTGTATGCATAAATTCTTGTGAAGTCACTCTGAACATAGTAAGACTTATCCATAATGGGTATCATTATCCATAATGTTTGTATCCAGACACAGGTTTGTAGAAGGCTCAGTCTCACGTCTTTCTTTTTCAAAACATAAGCACTGTAGGTAGCTACAGTCTCTGCCTCTTAGTTCCTATCCATTTTCTGATGAGTTAGTGCAACTGTGTGTTTAAAACCCCGAGAAAGGTTCCCATGTTGGCTAGCTGTATTTTTTCCCCAATCAGTTTATACAGAGACTGTGATTCAGTGATTTAAATTGTTCCTGCTTTAATACTCTGAAATAGCTCCTGAA
Organism: Cerberus rynchops; assembly: GCA_032468195.1. Taxonomy (NCBI): domain Eukaryota; kingdom Metazoa; phylum Chordata; class Lepidosauria; order Squamata; family Homalopsidae; genus Cerberus; species Cerberus rynchops. The sequence goes on along the minus strand of JANHFJ010004404.1, from coordinate 242,303 downwards.
TGTGAAAACGTTACTGGGACTTCTATAACTTAATAGCTTCCCCTTTCAATAAATCTGGGTTTAAAAAAACCTTAGAACCTCTTTTGTTGACAGCAGGCATAATACCAATGTAATATTAATAACTCAAAAAGTGATCAGGAAGCATTAACTTATCATTAATAAGTTAATAAGTTAATAAGCATTAACTTATTAATGACACCTACCCATCTTGATTTTATGTTGAAATTACTAACTAGGATCACACTCTATATTTCACAAAGGTAGACTAGATTGTGAAGTTCTGGGGGAAAGAAAATTATATGTCTATATAACCAGGTAATCATGAAGACTCTGGTTCTAGTCACCCTAACCCATTTGCCACATGGCATTCACAAAGGCAGAATAAAATGCATTTCTTTTCAGAATACTCAATCTTTCCTTACACTGACCTGTTGACAATTTCATCCTTATCAATGTAATCCCCTGTTGAACTGGTACACATGCTAAATTAATTGGCACCTAAGCCTATCTTTGAAAACCTGAAGGGTTTTTTTGATGTATTTTCCAGTCATCTAGTAGGCCATATGTTGTGATTAGAAGTCTACTACACTAAACTGTCTCTCAGCTACCTTTAATCTGAGGTTAAAAAAAAAAACCCTTGGAAGGATTCTGATGAATTATGTTTTCAATTTGTCAGTTTGACAAATGGAACCTCATCTGTTCCCATCACCGTTCCAGCTCTTTCGATAGAAAATATCACCCCAGGCAAGGGTATCTGCCCTATATCTGCGGCCCTGAAGGAAAGGGCAAAGATTTTTTTTAATGATTATCTTATTCTCTATGAATATCCTTCAGGTTCCTGTCAACCAAAGACCAATTATTCACTAGTTAGTCCCTGCTACTGGTATACTTAATGATTGATTTCTTATCATTAGAAATTTGCTCTGAAGACCATTATCATCATTATTTGCACAGTCATTGAAATGCTTAGATTGGATTTGGCACTTTTATCCACCTTTCAAGTTCTTTCCAAGGAACTGGGATAGACAGATGTTGTTATTCAATGGTATTAAGGGTATTGTGGTAGTATGTTAGCTGTTCCAAGTAAAGCTGCCTTTTGCAATTGATAGTGATTTTGTCAGTGCTATTGGTGTCCAGGTTGTTTTGAGATTACACCTAAGGTGCCTATTACTATTGATACCATCTTCGCTTTCTTTTACCACAGTCATTCTACTTCCATTTGCAGGCCTTTGTGTCTTGATTTTCTCTAGTTCTTTCTCTTCTATTTTACTGTTTCCAGGTACAGGTCGTCCTCAATTTATAACAGTTTGTTCAGCGACTGTTCAAAGTTACAATATCAAAAATGACTTATGACCATTTTTCATAGTTATGCTATTATGTCATCCCCACAGTCATGTGATCAAAACTCAGACGCTTGGCAACTGACTCATATTTATGACAGTTGTCATCTCCTGGGGTCACATGATCCCCTTTTGCAAACATCTAACAAACAAAGTCAACAGGGGAAGACAGATTCACTTAACAACCGTGTTACTAATTTAATAACTGCAGTGAATCACTTAGCAAATGTGGCAAGAATGGTTATAAGGTGGGACAAAAAACACTTAACGATGTCTCACTTAGCAAAAGAAACTTTGGGCTCAACTGTGGTTAAAAGTCAAGAACTACCTGTACTGTTTTTTCAGATATTTTGTCTTTACTATTTTGTCTTTGTCGTTTTTTCAGATATTTTGTCTTTCTTATCAACAATGGTTAAATCTGGGTGTTACGTAGCAAACAACTTGTTTATTTGGATTCAAAAATCCCAGAGCCCTTTAACTACAGGCAATCCTCGACTTACAACTACAATTGTGTTCGGGTTTTCTGTTGTTAAGTGAAACATTTGTTAAGTGAGTTTTGCCCCATTTTACGACTTTTCTTGTCACAGTTGTTAAGTTAATCACTGCAGTTTTTAAGTTAGTAAAACGGTTGTTAAGTGGACTTGCTTGAGTATTTACTTTCTATTTATTTTCTATTACTTTTTTCTGCTTTGCGGTCTTGCCAGTTGTTGCTTGCAGCTGAGTGGTATAGCTTGCAGATTGCTACTTTGGTACCATTGTTGCTACTTTGTGCTGCCATTGTTTGTAGTCAGTCTGTGTGATCTTCTCGCAGCACCTCACTAGGTGGTCCACTATTTCTTCAGCTTCTTTATAGAGGCGGCAATTGTTTTTGTAATTCTGACTTTTGTATGCATTTGTTCTTAAGGCTTGGTCTTGTGCTGTCAGAATTAGCCCTCTGTCTCTGTCTTTAACTTCTGCTCTTAGGGATTATTGGTCTTCTTGTTATCTGTTTTGCCTGGTGTGTGTGTGTGTGTGTGTATGTGTGTGTGTGTGTGTGTGTGTGTGTGTGTGTGTGTCTGGTTACTGGTCATATAATACTTTATCTTGTCATGACTCTTCTATTTTTCATTTGGTCTTTCTTGTAAACCAGTTTGGTTTCTCCAATCTCCAATGAGCCTTCAAGGTGCACTAGCATCAGCTGATCTTCTCTACTGTCCTTCTTCCAATGCTCTTTTTTGTTGTTCTTCAACTGTCTGAGGTACTTACAACATTCCACACCCACCTATTTTCTTTGGTTAGTAGAATCTGTTACTATTGCTACATAAATGAAAGGCATGATTTCTTGTTATTATTTTTCTGGTTTTCCTATCCAGGGTTTTTGGTTCTGCTTGCATCCCATCTCCTATTCCACCTATGCATCTAATGACTGGAATTGCCCAATTGTCTTGTTGGTATTTCCTCCACTGAGTTTGGACTTTAGGATCTTCTTTACTTGCATGATGTATTCATTTCTGATCTTCTTAACTGTTTGCAAGCTTGGAGGATGCCCAGTTATTTGTAGTGATCTTCTTCATAATTATTATAATTCACAATCAAAGATGGATGAAAACTGAATAATTCAAGTCCTCACTAAGGAGCTAAGAATATTAAGGTAGTGTCTGAAGTCACAGGCAGTTCCCAGCCCCCCCCCCAAAAAGGATATTTAAGTAATATAAATTCAAAATTTTCAACTGTCAAGAGAGTCCTTTAGTTATTGTTCCAAAGGCTCCAATCACAATTTGTATAGCAGCAGATTTCTTATTCCTTAAAAGTTTTCATGGCTGTAGTCTTGAATCTCATAATGGTGTAGCTTATCCATGAAAATTGGTGCAGTATTACATTTGAAAGTAAATATAATGAAAGATAGCCCTAGCTGAAAACTTGCAAGCCCTAAAAATTATTCACTGTATGCAGTGGTGGCTGTGGTTGATTGCATTTTTAGCACTACCATTAGATTCTCCCATGATTTGTATCAGAGTGTTCCTCAACCTTGGAAGCTTGAAGATGAATGGATTTAATGGCTGGGAAATTCTGAGAATAGAGCTTTTATGTGGACGTAGCTGGCTGGGGAATTTTGGGAGTTGAAGTCCATACATCTTCAAGTTGTCAAGGTTGAGAAACACTGATGTAGCATATTGAGAAGTAAGGGATCTCCAATATTTTTGGTTTTGGGGTGAGTATGTCAGCTTCTTCCTACATGGTGCTTAAAGTTTTTAAGTCTTCTATGAATGTTCTTTGCCATGTATTTTGAGGGCATCCTCTTGGTTATTTGGCATCAGGGAGGGATCCATCTCATTGTCATCTTGGTAATTTAATTATTCTCCATACAGAGTATAGATAGTCCTTGACCTATGACCACAATTGAGTCCAAAATTTCTGTTGCTAAGTGAAACATTTGAAGGGCTGCCACAGAGAGGAAGGGGAAACTATTTTCCAAAGCACCTGAAGGCCAAATAAGGAATAATAGATAGAAACTGAACAAAGAGAGATTCAACCTGGAAATAAGGAGAAATTTTCTGACAGTGAAAGCAATCAACCAATGGAGCAGAAGTTGCCTTCAGAAGTTGTGGCAGCTTCATCACTGGAAGCTTTCAAGAACAGACTGGGCTGCTGTCTGTCAGAAATGGTGTAGGGCAGTGATGGCAAACCTTTTAGAGACCAAGTGAACAAACTGCAACTCTCGCACGTGCCCATGTGCCCATGTGTGTGTGTGTGTGTGCGTATGTGCATGCAGTGCAAACCCACAGACCTGCTGGTCGGTGGGAGGCAGGGCATCACAACACTGGCAGCTCTGCAAGAGGCGAGATTTTTTTTTTCATCAGCTTCTGTTTCATCTGCAAACAACAGTGAGAAATGCCATGGAGAAACACTGTGGAGCTGAGCTGGGGCGACAGCACATGTGCCCACAGAGAGGGCACATATGCCAAAGGTTTTCCACCACTAGTGTAGGGTCACCTGCTTGGGTGGGGATGGGGATCGGACTAGATGACCTACAAGGTGCCTTCCAACTCTGTTAATCTGTTACCTGTCTTTCCACTTGATTTTTCTTTCTCCTTCTGCCTTATTTCTACTCCGACTTTGTGTGGGCAGGCAAAAAAATGTTTTCATCCTCATTCCTTAAGAATTGTGGTAGCTATAGAAGTAGCTAAACAACAGGAAATGACTACACAAATTGTGCCAACAAAATCCCAACCTGCTCCAATGACTTTCTAGTCCAAGTTGCTAAAAATGGGCCTCTTGAGTTAAAGATAGCTCATTGCAAATAACATAGAGCAAAGGTTGGTTTTGAACAGAGTGGACTTCTCATTTTACTTTACTAAAGCTTTGAGCAGCCACATGTGTTGTTTATTTATGGCTTGACAGTGAAAAGTGCTGGGCATCTCCTCTAAGGTGCCAGGCACCCTTAATTTTCTAAGCCTAAAGGGAGACCAGATGATTCTTGATAGTAGGTTGCTTGTCTTCTGCTCTGCATGGTATATTTAGGGATCCAAATGAAATGAGAGGCTGTAGATGAAATAATGACGTAGCATCTTAAGCACAGCTAACAGGCTGGGTTGCTTGGTTAGGTTCACAGCCTAACTGGATTTCAACTTTCATTAACTCTAGACAGCAATATTTTCCTTGGTAGACTCAACCTTTATGTCATCCTAACATTCCGAGCAAGTGCTCAAGGCTACCATAATGGTGGTACACAGTAAGGTTTGGCCCCATCCTTCATCTGGTCCACCTAATTTAATCCCAAAATGCAATTTTGGTGACTGTTTTCCATGGCTTCCCAGTTTTTACCATGCACAGTGCAGTTATGACTTACTCCTTCCACTGCCTGTTCTTTTCCACTTCCTGATGTGCTGTGCCTGAGAATACAAACTTTCTATCATTGTCATGCTTGAGCTCCAAGCTTCTTACTTGATTTGTGGCAAACTCTCTTTGCACAAGGTCTGCCTCCCGCCCTCCGAATTGTTTTTTTATTTTACATCTTTTCTGCCAGCAGCAATCAAGTGCACCTGGATCTCTGTTGGTGGTCTCACATCTCCTCTTGAGTGCGCAAATTAAAAGGATATCACAATGTTCGGTGTTATGAAAGGGTAAGGTCTGATGTGATTCCATCAAAGACCAAGCGCTGCTATCTAAGAGAGGTACATATTAAGGCGTTTAAGGCTATCCAATTCACAAATCGTACCGGATTTTTTGTTAAAGTGTATAATCCCTGTCGGAATCCAAATTGTGAAGTAAACACATATGATTCCTTATATGTTTATGCATTGTTTAATGGGGATTTTTCAGGTTTTTGAATCCATGCTGTATTATATAATTCATGGAACACAGATGGGTTCTTACAGTAAATTGGATAATACTCCTATTTGGGCTCTTTTTATAAAGCGGGAAGTGTAAACATACAGTAGTTTTTTCTCTCTGCAGAGAAAACGGCTTGTAATCTTTCTGCTAACATTAGCACCATTACATGTCAAGACTCTTTACCAAATCTATCTATCTATCTATCTATCTATCTATCTATCTATCTATCTATCTATCATCTCTCTCTCTCATCATGTATCTCTCATGTCTCATCTATCTATATCATCTATCTGTCTGTCTGTCTGTCTATCTATTTCTATCTATCATCTATCTATATCTATCATTGTTTATCATCATCCTTTCTTCATGTTGCTTGGTTATCCTTTGTCTTCTCTATACTGAATACTTTCTGAAACAAATTCATTTCATTCAAAATTCAAGGCAAATACTGAAGTCATACCCAATAAGAGATATGAATGATGAGTTTGATTATTACTCAAAGTAGATATTGCAAATTTCTCTCAGATACTACAGATCCAGTGAAACCCACTTCCTGTTAAGGAGTTTTATTGACCTACAAAGTATGGAAACAATATATTTCAAAGTATGGAAATATACAAACAAAAGGAAGTGTAATCATTTTAACTAGAAAGATTAGCCATGCCAAGAAGCAACCAACCAAGTCTTTTCCTTGACTAATCAAGAAATGTGGCTCCTTGGGTTGATGGGTATGGAGCATGTGTCCTAGGAATAGAGTAAAGTTTTCATGATGTCTATTGATGTGAAATGGATCTCTTGACGCCCAATTCTCAAAAACAATTCTCTGGATAGGAAGCTATAGCCTTCACTTTAGTTCACTGAATACTAGACAAGCATAGTGATAAATATTAGCAGTGAAAAATTCAAAGAGCAAGATCTGAGATTTGAAGTCTTGAGTTTTTGTTTACTACAGTATTTTAGCTTGAGTAACCTGCAATGCGAAGTAAGATCTGTATGGGAGGGTTGGCTGTTTTTAGTCTGAGACCGCATATGGGAGACTGTTTTAAAACAATCTGCCCAACAAAACCTAATAGCAAAATACAGTCTTTAGGATTCTCTTTGGAAAGTTTCTGATTGGGAGTGGGTGGGTTTGAAAATGCCAGTAGTCATCTTAAGCAACATATCTGGAATATTGATTTTCAAACCTGTTTAAGCCTAGTATCCAATTTTATGGCTTATGGATTATTCTCAATGAATACTGTATGTGCTATCATGAACTGTCTCTTCAATTTTAATTTTGAACTTTCATCAGGCTTTCACCTTGGCCAGGTTGGATGCAATATTCTCTGCAGTCATGTATTTATTTACTAAATTATTATGTTACCCTATAAGGAGCTTATGAGCAGTGGAAATGATAGAAAAAACATCCCTATTCAGCATTGCTTTTGCTCATGTGGAGATTGCTCTGTGGAATCTTTAAGCCATTTGCTCCTGTGTTGGTCTCTCTATGCGGGATCTCAGAAGATAAAGGCTATCTATCCCATTTTAAAGAATGATGCTGTTAGAGAGCACAATGTCTATCTGTTACTGCTTCAAACTGACTTATCTTTCCAGATTGCCTGATTTTGTGCTAACATTTGCTGTATCCGTCCTACCCGTGGTTGAAGTTAGCACAAAATTTTGGTGATTGCTCCTGGGTACTATACTATACCTTTAATTGCATCCCTTTTTAAAAAGTTTTATTAATACTTATAGGTTTATATATTCTAGTGTTCTGCTTTTTGGCCCCAAAGCTGTAATAAAGTTTTGTTTTGATTTGATATGGATGTTGAGAGAAACTAGAAAAAGAGTCCTAAAAGACCATTGGAAAGAATTGAAGAGTCTAAGAAGGTTTGTCTCCTTCTCTTTGGCTAAGTAAAAAAAGTAGCTTTGAAAAAAAAAGAAAACTGGAAGCAAATGTGCATATACTTTATGGAAGACTTGAAGGAAATGAGGGGGGAGGGAAGAGAGGGAGAAATAGAGGGAGGGAGGGAGAAAGAGAGCGGGAGAGAGAGTCCAACTCTGTGGGGAGTATTTATGATATTATCTGACCTAAAGACTCAGTGGATTTAGTATAAAAAATAGCTACAGAGGGGAAATAAACTGGGGTTTAAGGGCATAAAAAACAGATTTAAAAGGGAATGACCATACCACTAAAAAGCTTTAAATCTTTTTTTCTTGATCTTCTTTGGCCATGACTTCATCCGTAGAACATGCCTTTGTTCCATGTCTTTGGAAATGCTCTCTCTTAATTTTATCTGAAATGTTCTATATTCTTATCCAGACAAAAGGCTCAGAAGTTCAAAAAGCAAGTTCTAAGAATTGGATCCCCTATTAGAGTAATACCACATTGCCTTGTTTGTTTAGGGCTGTTCTTTCTTTCTCAACTTTAGTATACATTCACAAAATTACTCCCCCATCAACATTCTCCTGTGATCAATTTATATCTGGTGAAATACACATATAAGAATGGAAAGAATAGGTGTACCATTAACTGAAGCTCAGACATATGATTTGAATCCTCTACTTCAAAATAAATTATTTGACCTCCTTCCCTTCTCCTCTTTGCCTCCCCCATTACTTGGATTCAGTGAGATCTTTCATTGAAAAGTACAAGTCCAATAAAATTAAACTGAGTTGGACAGCTCAACATTAAAATGATTTTTTAAAATATAATCTTAATTCACAAGGCAGGTCATTAGACATTTTTATGTCATTTAATTTTGCTACTAAGCAACATTGAATGTTCTTTTCTGACATCAAAGAACACTTGCAGACAGGAAGAAAGCAGATTGTTCTCATCTGTGAAAAAAACCCAAACTTAATGAAAAGGGAAAAAAAATAACATTTGTATTTGCGCAATAAAACCTTCCACTGAATCAGCATAAATTCTAATTTAACCTCTTAATTTCTAACTCTGCCCACTGCAAGGAGTTCAGTCTTGACCGGCTCAAGGTTGACTCACCCTTCCACCATTCCGAGGTCGGTAAAATGAGGACCCAGATTGTTGAGGGACATATGCTGGCATTGAGAGTGCTGTAAAGTACTGTGGAAAGGTACCATATATGAGTCTAAGTGCTCTTGCTCTTGTTATTAATAATTAGTATTTTATTTAGAACAGAAACCCAAAGTAAAATAATAGGGGAGGATGCTAACTCACAGAAGCAAATGTTTCTTCCAGCTCAGATGATATTTTTTTGAATCTGTAAAGACACTATTTGGAACTATATCCCCCTTTTTTATTTGTTTACACCATGACTATACTAATCAGTCTGCATTATATTGGTCTAACACAAACTCAAAAAATAACCCTCACAAATCATAATAATAATTTGCATGACTAATGAAAGAAAAATCTATTGTTTTCTAGAAGCCAAATTCAGCTGGGAAAGTACCATTTTATTGGTCTTGAGAATGCTAATAAGTGAATTATATAGATAAGAATAATATTCAGCTTTGTCACATACGTATTAAAAGAGATCTATTGAAATGAAAACAGTACGTAGAACTGAACCAGTTATTAAGCCCACAATTAAATTTGTGATTCCGTTCACAGATGTTTGCTTCCTTGAGTCACAAATCACTATCTGAATGTATGAGATACATTTTGGGGCCAAAGATGATAGAACTTCAGATTCCATAAAAAGCAAACCCAAATACTATCATCATCATCATCATCATCATCATCATCATCATCATCATCATCATCATCATCATCATCATCATCATCACCACAAGAAAACTATCTTCTCACAGATAATATGATTTACTACTTTTTGTAGCTCTTTCAGATTCCTTCAAAAAAATCTGCTGCCTGGCACTTTTTTACTACAAGTGCCAAAGATAAAACATGGTTTTCTATTTGTAAAACATGTTGTAGTCTTCACTTTCTTTTGGTTATAAATATTATTTAATAAATAGTGCCACAGAGTAGCATTATGAACACTAGTTTATCATTCCTAGCCTATGAGATCATATGGCCTTCTTCCATGGGTCTTGATCACATCATTACGGAGTTCTTATTGATTTCTTTTCAGTCAAAATTGTTCACATTCAGAGTGGACAGGTATCACAGATAAGGGACTAAATGCTATCCACACAAAGATGAATTTGACTTCAGTCACAATATACAAACTAGAACAATCTGTTCTCAACCATAGATTATTGTCATAGTAAAAAATTTCAAACACTGAAGTCCATTAGAATAATTTGATTCAAAAGGCAAGCATAGAATAGTATTTAAATATATCTGTGCATTTTTACATTTGTAAAATATGGAGAAAACAGGTTTTAGATACATATGATATATGTTGTATTTATATGTTGTGTTTAAAAAGAAGCATAATGTACTTCAAATAGTGATTCTCCATTACCATGGCCACAGACTAAAATAATAATACAGTATTTTAGTATTAAAATGAGTAAAACCAAATTTAAAGCAAGATACACATCATTTATCACTACAGTGTTCAAACAGAGAGACACAATATCTACATGAAAGGAGAGATGGGAATAATGTTGAGTAAGACCCATTAACAAGAAATTAGACAGCTGTTATCTGCTGCTGTATTATGTAGGCTATTAGAATAAACTTGGCTACATTTACAGGTATTCTTAAACCTTGATTAGATTAGAAGTTGTTGAACACAGTCTGTCAGGTTGAATTGAGAGATAAATGTCTATTGATGATAATAATGATGTAATGGTCAACACAGAACCAAGACCAGGACTTGAACACTTAAGGATAATATTTCAGGACACAGAAGCATAATATGATATTTAGAAATCACAAAACTAATTTTATTCCAAATAGTTATGTACAGAATTACAGTAATAAAACAGTTCATCAAATCATGCCTATTCAGAAGTTCAGAAATTTAGAAACCCCACTGAATTTAATGAGACTTCCTTCCTAATGATTACAGATGAAGTCTAATAATAGATTAGTCACTGGGACTTCACAATATCCCTGAATGAAACCAAACAAAATACCTTCATTAACATTAATAGCTTAATTAGGTAACCACAGTCTTTTAAAATTGTAATTAGCCCAATATATTTGTAATAGTAACCCTTTAGACCCTCAAGCATTTCTTTCTTTCTTTCTTTCATCATGAACTCAGTGTAGCAAGGAAGAAAAAAAATGAGGGATTTTTGCATAACAAAATGGTGCCTTCATTATAAAAGAAATGAAATCCTTTCCGTCTGTTATTTTGCTTTAAACCTCTCATCATAAAAGAACGTGTGTAAAAGCAGAAATAAGTATTGAAAAAGTAGAAGTGGACAGATGAGTAAAGAAGTAGAGAATCATAATACTATCTGCCTCATAATCTAGTATCTAATCTAGCATTTGGCCAAGTTGGCCTATTGTTAAAGGAAGCTGATCAGAATATAATTGAACATTTGATATTACATCCAGTATTGGTCACTACAATATAAAAAAGATCTGGAAAGACTGTGGAGAAGAGCAACAATGATGATTAGGGGGTTAGAGGCTAAAGCATATAAAGAACAGTTTTAGAAATTGGATAATTTTTCACTAGTATAGTGAAAAGAAAAATAGAGGAGATATTGTAATGTAATAGCAGTGTTCCAATATTTGATGGGCTGCTATGAAGAAGAGAGGTCAATCTATTTTTCAAAGCATCAGAAGGCAAGACAAGAAACAATGGATGGAAACTAATCAAGAAGAGAAGCAACTTAGAACTAAGGAGAGATTCTAATAGTGAGAACAAACAACCAGTGGAATACCTTGTCTCCAGAAATTGTGGGTGCACCATTGCTGGAGGCTTTTAAGAAGAGATTGGACAGTCATTTCTCTGAAATGGTATAGGGTCACCTTTTCAAACAGGAGGTTGGACTAGAAGACCTCCAAGATCCCTTCCAACTCTGTTCACTATGTTTACTCTTCTTCCAGCATATTCTGTATCTGCAGCTTCTAAGTCACTGCTATTAGGGCATATTGGACAGATCATTTTCTATGAGCTGCAATAAGTACAGAACATGCTACAGATGCTACCTAACCAGAGCAGAGCATTGAAGAACAAACAGATATACAGAGTGGGCCACAGAAGGCAAAAGGAAGAGCCAAACAGTGGTAGCCTCACATGGGAATCAGCCCCAGCTGATTCCAATTGGTCCTAGTGGGTCTCTTAGCATCATGACATGGTTGACCATGATTTTGAAGCTTTTAAAGTCCATTTTCAGGCCTTTTTTCGGCCTGATTTTGAGGCTTTTATTCAGCCCATTTTTG
>JANHFJ010004404.1:178370-188875 GCA_032468195.1 Cerberus rynchops | reverse complement strand
GTGGGAGACCTCAAGGCTATAGTCGACACAGATCTGGAATATAAAGTTATGAAAATAAGTAAAACACCAAAGAGAACACTCCCAAATTCATTTTTCAAAATGATGGAAGAATTAGCAATACAAGATGTTTGGAGAGAAATACACTCAAAGGAAAAACAATATACATTTTACTCAAATAGACATAAATAATGGTCAAGAATAGACATGATATGGATGACAGATGAATTAAAAGGTAGTGTACAAGATATAGAGATACAAACAAGCATATGGGCAAATAATAACCCACTAAAAGTGAAATGGAAAGGCCAAAAAAAAAAAGAGAGACTGATATGGACATTGAACCAAACAATATTAAATGATAAGGACTTTATTCAGACCATGAATAAAGAACTAGTTTTTTTCTTTAAAGAGAATAGAGTGGAAGATGCCCAAAATGTATGGGACACTGCTAAAGCGTATATTAGAAGACTAGTAATAACCTACACAGTGAAAAAAATAAAAAAGGGACAGGATAGGAAGACACTAGAGGAGGAGTACAGGGAACTAGAGACAGAACTACAAAAAGACCTGCAAAAGAAGACTTTAAAGCCTCAAATGGAGGTAGTAAAGCATAAACTGGACTTAACTAAAACAGAAGTAGCCCCAAAAATCAAAAACATTAAACAAAACTCTTTTGAAAATGCAAATAAACCAGGAAGATGGTTGGCATATAAATTGAAAAAGGAAAAACAAAAGAAAATAATCTATCAATTAATAGATAAGGAAGAAACTGCTTATCACCAAAATGATGATAAAAAAAAGAATGATCCAAGGATACGATGAGGAATTGTATGACAAAGAGACAATCCCAAAGGATAAAATAAAACAATACTTAGAAAAAGCCAATTTACCTAAAATACCAGAAGCAGTGAAAACTATGCTAACAGAACAGATTACAATGATGGAATTAACAGAAGCAATTAAGAGTCAAAAAACTGCGAAGACACCAAGACCAGATGGACTGAACTTTATAAAAATTTGCAAGATTCCCTAGCTTTACTAATACTTTAATTATTTAATGAAACATTAATAGAGGCAAAGGTGCAGAGTTCTTGGACAGAAGCATATATAACTCTCATGCCGAAAGAAAACTCAGATTAACAACAGATAAAGAATTACAGACCAATATTATTATTAAATGTGGACTACAAAATATATGAATTAATAATTGCAGAAAAATTGAAAAAATTGAAGCATACAGGGAAGTGGCAGGTTTGAAAATAAATAAAGGAAAAACAAATTTTGGTGAAGAATTTAACAGCTACACAGAAAAAAGAATTAAAGCATAGAATGGATATCCAGATAGTAAAGACAGTAAAGTATTTAGGAATTCTATTATCAGCAAGATGTGTAATTATTAAAAAGGATAATTATTATAAATTGTTGCAGTCAATAAAAGCAGATTTGGAAAAATGGAAACATCTACAATTATCACTGACTGGCAGGATATCCACCATAAAAATGAATATATTACCGAGACTATTATATTTATTTTAAACAATACCAATAAAACTGGAAAAAATACTTGTGAGGAGCTTAATAAAATGGTATTAAATTATATATGCAGGGGGAAAAAGCTAGAATAAAATAAAAAATGTTGCAAGATTCTAAGAATAGAAGGAGCCTTTGGCTTACCAAATTTCAAATTGTACTATCAGGCTGCAGTACTTACATGGGTGAAAGAGTGGGTTACATTGAGACATGTAAGATTATTGACATTAGAGGGACATGATCTGCAATTGTTTTGGCATGCCTTCTTGTGGTATGGGCAAAATAGAATGCATGGGTACGTTCAAAGACATTATGTTAGAAATGCACTATTGTTAGTATGGGAGAAAATAAGGTTACAACATTCAACTCTCCACAATAGAAGTGTAGACACATCCGAATGTGACAGACTTAGAGAACATTGAACATATTTTGAATGTAAATGGGGAACAAAACAGGAATCAAAGGGGAACAAAACAGGAATTAAAGGGGAACAAAACAGGAATTAAAGGAGCAAGGGATTGATATGACTTGGTATTCACAAGTGCAAATACATTATAGATATGAGAAAGATGCTAAAATATATGGTTTGTATAAAGAACTAACTGAACTAGATCAAATATTGACTGGGAAAGATGAAAAACTTACAAAGAAAATACATACTTAGTATTAAATTGTAGGATGAACAGGTGAAAGAGACAATGATTGCATGAGCAAAATTTTTTGGTTATGCAATAGAATTGGACAAGTGACAGAAAATATGGGATAGGAATTATAAATTGACAATTTCATCTGCATATAAAGAGAATTTATACAAGATGTTTTATAGATGGAATTTTGCTCCATTGAGATTGGCAAAGATGTTCAAGGATAAATCAGCTAAATGTTGGAAATGTCATCAGACACCTGGATCATATTATCACATGTGGTGGACATGCCTAGTGGCAAGAAAATTTTGGTCAAAGATATATACATGGTTGGAAAAAATGATAAAGCAACATACTGATTTTAAACCTCAAGCCTTTTTATTGGGCATTCTACCAGAGAAATATAGTAAAGAAAATATATATTTGATTTTACATGTATTAACAGCAGCTAGAATTGTATTTGCACAATATTGGAAAAGCAAAGAGATCCCTACAGAGGGAACAGTGATTAGAAAGATATTGGAGTTGTGGAATCTATTCATTGTGGAAATGAATAGATTGTTGTTGGAAATTAGGGAAAAAGAACAAAATGATTATTATAGAACATGTGAGACATTCTATCAATGGTTAGATGACAAAAATATGAAGTAGAAAAATAAAAGACAAGGAAGTTCAAATTTATATTATGATGGTAAGAAAGATGGGATGAATAATTACTTTATAAATCCTAGTATATGAAATTGTATTATATTATATGTTATGTCCTATTATATTATCTAGTAAACTATAATCGTGTTAATGAAACAATCATATACACAGGATGATGTAATCTGTTATGTAAGAAAAAAAACTTGATCAATAGATTAGATTATCAGAGTTGGAAGGGACCTTGTAGGTCACCTAGTCCAACCTCCCTGCCTAAGCAGGAGACCCTACATCATTTTTGACAAATGACAGTCCCATCTCTTCTTGAAAGCCTCCAGTGCTGAAGCTCCCATAACTTCTAAAGGCAACTTCTGTTCCATTGGTTAATTGCTCTCACTATCAGAAAATTTCTCCTTATTTCTAGATTGAATTTCTCCTTGATCAGTTTCCATCCATTGTTCCTTGCCTGGCCTTCAAGGGCCTTGGAAAATAGCTTGACATCTTCCTCTCTGTGGTAGCCCCTTAAATATTGGAACACTGCGATCATGTCTCCCCCAGTCCTTCTCTCCATTAGACTAGACAGGTTCAGTTCCTATAACAATTCTTCATATGTTTTAGTCTCCAATCCCCCAATCATCCTGTTCCAGGCTAGCTGGTCACTTTGGATTCCTAAAGACTCTTCACCTGACCTACAGGTGGCCAAAGATGAAAGCCGACATAGAAAACTAGGTCAAAAACTGTGCCACCTGCAACTATAAAGATGAGACTAGAGAAAAAAACCTGGACTCCTCCAACTGGTGGCTGACCCCTGCTGACCATGGAAGGAAATCACAATGAACTTTATAGTCAACCTCCCAGAAAGTGAAGGAAATAATTTGGATCGTGATTGATCTGTTTTTGAAGCAAGCCAACTTTATTGCCTCCTTGGGACTGCCCTCAGCCAGGAAACTAGTCAAGATGTTTATAAAGCAAGTATACAGGCTGCACAGAGTGCCCCACAGTTATCTCCAACTGAGGAGTACAATTCACTGCAAAATTCTGGAGGGAGTTCCTGAAGGCAATAGGTTCAATCCAGGGGCTCAGCTCAGCTTTTCATCCAAGGACTAATGGAACTGCAGAACATACGAATGCCATAGTGGAACAATATAACAGATGCTACATGGACTATCAACAAGATAATTGGGCTGACCTCTTGACATTAGCAGAAGTGGCATATGATAATGCAAGGCATAGCAGTACCGGATTGACTGCCTTCCAGGTAACTAGCAGCATGTAGTTGCCCAGGAAGCCAAATATTTTTTGAACCCAAATGCAAAAAGGGATGTTAGGATGAGATTGGAGGTGGAATTCCATGCATAAAAATGGTGTTGGTTCTTCTTCTTCTTTCGGCTGTTCCCGTTAAGGGTCATCACAGTGAATTATCTTTTTCCACCTAACTCTATCCTTGGCATCCTCTACTCTTGCCTCAATTAACTTCATGGTTGGTTGCTCCTTTTAAAAATTGAGACTTTTTGCGCTTGGGGAAGAAACCACATGATGCCACGGTCAGGAAAATAAGTGCCCAGGAAGCCAAATATTTTTTGAACTGAAATGTAAAAATGGATGCTAGGATGAGATTTGGATTTGGATTCCAAGGCACACATTTTCCTGACTCTGGCATCATGAGTTTTCCCCCGAAGGCACCAAAAACACTTGATTTTTAAAAAGTGCAAGAAACACCATTTTTAAATACGAAATTCCATCCCGAATTTCATCCCAGCATCCATTTTTGCATTTGGGTTGAAAAAAAAAATTGGATTCCAAGGCACATGTTTTCCTGACTCCATCGTGATTTTCCCCTGGCAGGCACCAAAAACGCTTGATTTTTATAAAGTGCAAGAGCCCCATTTTTAACCATTAAATTCCACCCCGAATATCATCCCAGTGTCTGGGATGATATTTTTCCATTTGGGTTCAAAAAAAAAAAAAAAAGATTCCAAGGCACACGTTTTTCTTAAATTCTTAAAATTTGTTTGGGTTGCTCTTTTTAAAAATTGAACCTTTTTGGTGCCCGGGGCTTAATATGGTCAACTAGGGGGAGAAATCAGTTGCTCAGTTTTAAGGGGGCTGTTTCTGATTATGTCAGATTTGGCTGCAGGGGTTTGTTAGTTGTGTGCTGCTTCTTTCTTTGACTATTATTTCCTTCTATGTGTGACATACCTCCATTTGTCTTCCTCTAAGGGTTTATCAATAGGGTCTAATCCTCTGGAAGTTTTTGTTCATTATATGGTTCAATTTTGAGCATAGCTTTCTTGCATAGGTTGGTGTTTGGGTAGAGCTGCCTCTAGATTCCTCACTTTTTATGCTCACAATAACAGTACTTATTTTTAACTTTGATTAAAGCTATTTTATGAATGATCCTATGCAAACCTGAAATGGAAACCTACTTAGATTCCACTTTAACTTTTCCTTGGTAATGGATTGCTTCCCTCATTTCAATTGATATTACATTATTATTAAAATTTTGGGCCATCCATCTCCCTACAAGGTGACTCTGGGTTCCCCTTTCCTAGTCCAGCTTTTAGAAGACCAATTCCACTGAAGTGACAGTATCATTGCCCATTGTCTAATACTGTCTAATACTTCCTTCAAGCTTCTTGTTCTCTTTTGTCTTTATCTTGAATCCCATTTCTTTCTCCTTATCTATTTAATCTAGCTGGAGCCAATTTTGACAATATTTTTCCCAGCATTGCATAACTGACTGTCCACCCCAATAGCTCTCATTTTTGAAATTGTGTGTCAGCAAGAACTGCCAAAGATAGAAACTGTCAGATCAGTAAGTAACACAAGTGCTGTAAGAAACATTTTATTATTTATCATATACAAGTTTAAAATGACATGTTAGACTTCATTGTCTGCGCAACATCAAAGTGCTCCTGCTTGGGGAATGTATTTCCAGCTCTTGCGAGGCCAAATTACTGGTAAAATTGTTCTATGAGGATAAAATAGAATAAAGATTAAATTCTTTCATGTGTGACAACTTGCATTTTAGGGGCTGAATTTCTATGTTTTGTAAGGAAATCTTAAAAAGCACATTTTGATTTTAAGAAATACCAGATTTGTGGATTTTATAGTTAATTCTGGTATGTCAAACCTAATTTCGGACCAGCCATGAACTTAATTAACATATAATCTGTAATAAAGAATACAAATGATATTATTTTGTTTTTTACATGCATTTTCCTCCACTTTCCATTTTTTAAAAACATAAAATATGCAAGTTATTACTATGTTCATCATCATCATTACATCAAGAGAATATAATAGGGTTTTTTTAGGAGATTTGATACAACACAGCTATAAATAGTGCATGCATATACATACTGTATAAACTTCTTAAAAATGGCAAAAAATGCATATTTTATCATGAAAATTAATGCTTTTGGGGCATTTGTTTGGTTTTCTTATATATTTATACATATAAAGTACAATCTTTTTTTCTTATGGAAGATATATTAGGGTGGGGTTTTCTTTCTTTTCTTTTCTTTTTTGGTAGTCATCATTCACTTAGTTTTCACTCCTGCTAACCACCTGGACTAGACTGAAGTTTTTTTGGCAAGATTTTAGAAGTGATTTGTCATTGCTTCCTTCCTAGAACATAGTTTTGAGTTTGTAATTCCTAACAAGAATGACAGATTCAGAACTATGCAGCTAACTTTGTGCCTAAAGCAAGATTAGAATTCATGGTCTCCCAGTTTCTAGCCTAGTGCCTTTAGCCCCTGTATCAAATGAACTTTCATTTTAGGACATATTGCTCATCAAATTAAATTAATATTCCTCATGCCATAATCTCAGATACTTTGCTACTTACCACAGATACACTACATTCTGTATTGCTGTATGGTTGTGTAATGGAATGGAAATAATTTTAATAGAATTCCTAAAAAAACAGTTTTATTTTCATTTGGAGCTAATGAAGCTGAGATTTTAAAAATAAAAATGTAAAGCAAGTTATTAGATTGGATAAATTGTAATAAAAACCCTGGACTTCATATGTCCTCTAAGATCGCTTCTGAGGCAGAAAACTAGTTTAGTAAAACTGATCACTATGGTATTTGTTTTGTGTGCTGAACAGATGGAAATTGTATTAAGAAATAAAATAGGATAGAATAGAAATGGTTTGATTCGGTTTCATGAGTGTATGGCAAGAAGGCTGTAGCAAATGTATTGCTAAGGCCAACTAAAGGCCAATTTTAAGACACCTTTGTGGAGAAGATAGTGTCCAGGTAGAGGCATAGAAATGTTATTTTTCCCCATATTTCAATTTGCATAATACTGGCCAGAACATCTATCTATCTATCTATCTATCTATCTATCTATCTATCTATCTATCTATCTATCTATCTATCTATCTATCTATCTCTCATCATCATCTACCTAATCTATCATCTATCATATTTCTAAACCACCCATTTTCCTCAAAGAAGGCTTCTTAATCTTAATCTCTCTACTTAATCTTCAGACCAGTAACTGAAGTTGTCAAGGCTTACTATTGTCTTAAATCATGTTTAACTAGGATATCCACTGAATCTGGGTAAAGCAATAGAAGATTTCAGCATATTCCTACCCTCCTGTTTTCAGAGTCTACCAGTCATCATCTCTGTATGATCTGCATGGGATATGAGGGATTGAGTCCTGAATTAAATTTTGGGATTTATTTTTTTGTTCTGCTTTGTATTGTAAATGCTTCATTTGAGGCATGTTTGGTCTATTTTTAGGACTGGGATTTCTGCTTTTCTGCAGCTAGTGTTATATTTATTTATGTAGTAGATTTGGGAGCGAAAAGGATTATTTCACACCTTATTTTATTAAGAATCTTATGTACTGTTAAGTTGAATGGGCGTAACACCTGCCTAGGCCATGATGCCTAACTCTGTGGCAAAATTAAGTATGAGCCAACAATGTGCTACAGCCTGCCAAAAGAACCAATGCTGTTCTAGGCTGCATCAACTGAGGGATAGCATCAAGATCATGGGAAGTGATAGTACTGCTTCATATTACACTAGTGAAACCACATTTGGAATATTGTATTCAGTTCTGATTACCACAATACAAAAAAGATGCTGAGACCCTAGAAAGAGCAACAAAGATGATAAGAGATCTGGAGGGTAAACTGTACAATGAGCAGTTAAGGGAATAATAGCTATTTTAGAGTACTTGAGATGCTGTCACAGAGAAGGAGAACTTGACTTATTGTCCAAAACCCATGAGATAAATAATGGATGGAAGCTCATTAAAGAGAGATCCAACCTGGAACTGTGAAGAAATTTCATGACAAAATAATCAGTGGAACCCAGCTTGTCTCCTGAAGTTGTGGGTGCTCCATCATTGGAAGTTTTCAAGAAGCAATTGGATAAACATTTGTCCAGAACGGTATAATATTTCTTGTTTGAGCAGGAGATTGGATTAGAAGGTCTCCAAGGTCCTATCCAACCCTATGATTCAATGATTCTTTGTTTCTATCTATAGTAGCTGAACTTTGGTGTCAAAAGTCAGATTAGGTTAGTACTTCCTGGTCACCCACCAGGAATTTCAGACCTGTAGCCTCTGCTGAGAAGCTCAAAAACATATTCCCAGAAGCAAAGAACTACAGATGACATTTAAGGGAAGCTGTTGCTCCACTTCATTTAATGAGTGGGTTGAAACAGATAGAAGTGATACCTTTGACCCAAAATAAGTCATCCAGTACAGAAATGTGACTATGTAAGGCAGACGGGGAGGAAGCTAGCCACCAGATTGCGAGGACACAAGTGAGCAGTCAGACAAAGAGACCCAAATTCATTGGTAGCCTCATATTGTTATAAACATGAACATAATATTCAATTTTGCAGCTACAGTACTAAGATTGTTGGATGAGCAGTACTTCTTGGTCAACTACCAGGAATTTCAGAACTGTAGGCTCTGCTGAGAAGTTCAAGAACATATTTCCAGAAGCAAATAACTACAGATGCCATTTAGGGGAAGCTGTTGCTTCACTTGATTTAATGAGTGGTTGAAACAGATAGAAGTGATACCAGAGTAAGTCATCCACTAAGAAATGTGACTATGTAGGAAGCTAGCCACCAGATTGCAAGAACACAAGCAAGCAGTCAGATGAGAAGGCCCAAATTCATTGGTAGTCTCATATTGTTATAAACAGGGACATATATTCAATTTTGCAGCTACAGTACTAAGATTGTTGGATGAGCAGGCACAAAAACAGCCAAGGAGGGGATTGAAGGCACCTTGTCAATCAACAGAAGTACTGATTTACTTGATTTTTACCTGATTTTTAAAATGGGGCAAACTCACTTAACAAATGTTTTACTTAGCAACATAAAGTTTGCAATGGAAATTTGGGCTCAATTGGGGTTCGTAAGTCAAGGACTACCTGTATTTACAGTTTATGCTTGTTTGGATTCTCTCATAGGGCTCACAACTGCACAAGCTATTAAAAGATATTCACTTCCCAAACCTAATATGTAACAATAAAGAAAAACTAAATTTGAAAGGGTCGGCTGATACTTACACCCTTCCTTAACTCTCTAGCAGAACAAAATTGTTTCCAAACTCTGAGGGCATTTAAGGGCTTACCGTTGTTTTCATTCCCCCCTCCCAGTCTTTAAAAAGTTGTTCTTGCAGCTGCTGATTGCTGATTGTTATATTTAAATGAAAGGATTCATCTACAAGCCATGAAGTTCAGTACTTGAAACCTAGACAATTTTCTTTCTTGTCTGACTGACTGATAGGTAACATGAACCTTGTGAAGCTAAATTCTCCATTTGCATTATTCATGACAACCTTTCCATGCTGCAAATGCCTTTTTCCCTTGGTAGAATTTATAACGAAGCCATTGTGTGTGTGTGTGTGTGTGTGTGTGTGTGTGTGTGAGAGAGAGAGAGAGAGAGAGAGAGAGAGAGAGAGAGAGCGACAGACAGACAGACAGAGATGGGAGATTCAGACAGACAGACGGGGGGAAGGAAGGAAAGAAGGAAGAAGGAAGGAAGGAAGGAAGGAAATTAAAATAATTATCACCTGCCGTTCCTTTATTTTTGAAAGAGATTTACTGAAGAATTAGAAGACTACACATTATCAGTATTAGGAAGGAATCTAACTACCTATAATTAAATTTGGAATGGAGGAAAATTTAGTTCTGCCTCCAGTTTCGTTCTCTTTGGGTCAAACAATCTATGCCTGCCCTATTGAATTGAACATCTTTCTGTTCCAATTCATATAGCACTTAGCAATAACTTAGCAATAGCATCTAGATCTATATACTGCTTTATAGTGCTTTACAGCCCCCTCTAAGCAGTTTACAGAGTCAGTCTATTGCTCCCAACAATCTGGGTCCTCATTTTACCCTCCTCAGAAGAATGGAAGGCTGAGTCAACCTTGAGCCCGGTGGGATGTGAACTGCCAAATTGCAACCCACAATTTTGGCTGGCAAAGTGCTGTAGAGGCCTTCAGGCCAATAACAAGGCACGTGCAGCAGCACCCCCCCCCCCCAAAAAAAAAGCAAAAGGACCAGCGAGACAATCCATTCCGGGCTTGGCTGCTTCCACCCAGGTGGGTCTCTATCTCCGCCTGCCTGGTGCCGCGGCTTCCCAAGACCCGCTCCACTTCAGAGGTTTTTGCAATCCGGATCTTCCTGCGCGCGGAGGCGCCGGC
>JANHFJ010004404.1:148805-159506 GCA_032468195.1 Cerberus rynchops | reverse complement strand
TTGGATACTTGCCAGTCACAAAGCTGTAATTAAGCACTGGTAAGAGTCTCTGAAGCATGAATTACAATGAGCCAATCTTCCCAAAGAAATCCAATGGTTGTTTCCTGCAACCACCCCACCCATTTTCCCCTATTTATCCTCCAACCAGGGAAGGGCCATTCAGCGTCCATGTGTACTCTTCTTCTCAAGTCAGCTCCCTGTCCTCAGTTGTTCCTTTCTCCTAATAGCCCTGCACATGCTCACATTGGAAACAGGCCCCAGCTGTTCATCCTCCCTACTTGACTCTGAAGGCAGCTGGAAAATGTCAGACAGCCTTGTCTTCATCTCTGCTTCCAACGCAGAGTATCCAACAGAGACTTCTCTAGACTCCAGGACTGGCCCAAGTTCCTCCCCAACCTCCTCCTCATCTGAATCTGCCACCAGCTCAGCTGTCAGCTGGTGGGCCACAACACCAGGATGGTTCCGTGGACCAGATCTAAGCACCCCGTGGGCTGCATCCAGCCACTGAGACTTACATTTGATACCCCTGCTTTAGACAGAAATCTTGCCAAACTAAAGCGATGCTCTTCCTGGATCAGATATCGCGTCTGTATGGGGTGCCACTCAATAAAGCAGAAGAATATTGTCAGAATATTATCTTTCTTTTAGATACCTGTAAAGAACTGATTTGTGAGGAAGGATGGATGTTTTTGCTTATTCCGCCCCTGCGGATCAGTTAGCTCGGGGACGAAATCTTACCAGATGGTTTAGCCATCTGTCAACAATTGCCCCTTTTCTTAAGGAGAGAAACTGAGGGCTGTTTTTCTGACCGGCAGATGACCGCAAGCAAGCTCATTACATTGTGTTCTTCATGCTGTGCTGCATGAATTTTATACACTAATACACATCATATGCTTTGCATGTCTTTGCACTGAAAGACATTTACCTTTGAACTCTATCCAGTTTAGAAGTAGTTTTTAAATCTTACTGCAATCCTTTTTGAAAAATGCTCTATACTGCACATTATCAGCAAATGTGGCCATATAATGAATATTAAATCACTTAGGAAACCCACGAGGGATCTTTTTCTTCTCGTCTTCCTCCCTTCTCCTTCCCCCTTTCCCCGCCTAGAGAACCACATGTCTGATAACTCTAGAAATTTTTAAAATGAAAAAAAAAAAAACTAGTGTAGGTGAGATCCCTGGTTTTGGCTGAAAATTCATTGGTTTTAAGTTTGGAGCTATGATAACATTGACTTGAAGTCTTCTGATTTGGAAAGAAAAAAAGTATTTGTCATGTGTTCAAAGGCAAATTTTGTTTTTCGTAATTTTCTCAATCTCTCTCCAGGTCAGGCAGTATCTGGAAGGGAGCAGAGAATTTTTCAAAGACATCTTTGTCGTTGCTTGGGGAAGACAATATTAGCACGGTGATTGTTACATCTTCCTCTCCAACTTCTTGTTTTCTTCCTTTTTCAGAGAGCAATCAAACAACAGGATGGACACTGGCATTCCTTGGCTATGGGTAATGTCCAGCAAGAAGCAGGCAATAGGACAGAGATCGTTATGAAATATTTTCTTATATCACCTCTTCTTATTTCCTATTCCTGGTATTTGAAATTTCTGTATCAGCCACACAACCCATTTCTTAAATGAAATCTTGTGTTAGAAGGATGCTTATTTTTTATGTTCAAGGACTTTGCAGTAGTAGTTCTAACTGCTAGCAGAAGAAAATAAACTACATTTTTTTGTTTGAGCTTTTATGAATTAAGCTATTCAGGACATTTAAAACCAAGTCCATTTACAAGAGTTTACATATATCCATATATTGCAAACACAGGTGCCTAAATCCACCTCTCCCAGTTAGACCTCATACCAGGGTTCAGCATAACTTGTAAAACTCCAAATATTTATTCAACACTAGGCTTGA
The DNA here is from genome assembly GCA_032468195.1 of Cerberus rynchops. Lineage (NCBI taxonomy): Eukaryota > Metazoa > Chordata > Lepidosauria > Squamata > Homalopsidae > Cerberus > Cerberus rynchops. The sequence goes on along the minus strand of JANHFJ010004404.1, from coordinate 157,601 downwards.
CTTGAAAGAAGATTGCCAGAAGCAACCTAATAAGACTAGAAACTATACTGCAGACAAGAATTAAATATAATACAATTTACTTATGAGGATGAGAGTCTTTAAATAGGCTCCAGATTTTAAACTGTAGATATTTTGTCCTTCAGAGAAAAAAAAAATGGATATAGGTAGTTGTTCTAATCTTTGGAGGAGACTGATGGACATTTTACATAATAATTCTTGATAGCTTGGAAATTTCTGGTTCCTACCTATACTTGTCTTTAGGACTTTCATCAGCATTGAAAGAATGTCTAGGGAAGATGGCCCCCTTGGCTACATATGCTGCTCTCTGGCCTCTGTTGACAAATGACCAATGAATGTTCCTGAAACTGAATTCTCCTTGGATACAAATATACATTCATAGAAGTAATTCTATTGTAAACAGGCAGTACATTTTACATTTTCTAGTAAGTGTAAAATGTATGTGCATGATTATAATTGCAGACTAGGGCATTTTTTTAATAATTCAAACAAACCATTTACACATTCACATGTAGCAAAGCATGTTGGCGATTTTCATTAAAAGAAGGTGCTTTAAAAGAATGGTGTAGATTTAAAGAATAGGTACCTCTACTGAAAACTCATTTGTTTGTTTGTTTAGCTTGTGGCAGCAGCACCTAGCTGGCCTTGGGTAACTCTGAAAGCTAAGCAGAACTGGATTTAGACAGGGAACCATCTGGGTAGGCCAAAGCTGTGGGTTTGACAGGAATGTAAAAACCATATCAAACCCATAGGAGAAGTAGATAATAGCAAACCAGTTTCATATTACTATTAAGAAAAGAACTGTAGCCATTAGGAATCAAACATAACCGGACATTTATTTATGTTTAATAATTTGGGATGGATTTGCTTCTCCTGGTGGCATTTACATGGATTGGTTCTGGGACAAATGAGGTATCTGGTCAATATTGCATTTATCATTTCTGAATGGTGAAGATCTCTATGTCTGTGGAGGTGCGTTGTACTATGGATGGGGCTTTATTTAGGGTAGTGGGCGTGAGGGAAGTGTTCTTTGCTTTGTGATAATGTTTGCCTCATCCTGGCAGGACAACACACTGTTAGTTTTCAGAAATCTTGTTTCATCCATTTTCAGGCAAAGGAGGACCCATGTGACCTGAACACTGCAAGTTGTCCATCCTTGCCTTATGTCACATTTTATCAGCATAAAATGAAAATTACTATATTGGTTATTTTGGATGCTGTTGTGTTTGCATTGGTTGAACACAGAAGACCAATAAGAACCTCATAAAAGAAATTGTATTAGAAAATATCTGTGATACAAAGGAAACTACCAGATTGAAATGTGCCAAAGAGATACATTCTATTGGAGAAGGCCCTAGTAAGCCATGTCACGTCTCCATTACAAAAGCCCCAATTTATTTACAAACTCAGCAGCCCTGTGTGTACTGACCCAGCTCCCCAAACACAACCAACCCTCAGAAGTGAACTCAAAAGATGCCTTTATTAGGAGTGCTGGCAACCCCAGCAAAAAGTTTTGCTTTCAACACAGGCTAACAAGTCCATCTGGCCGGAAGATGAATAGTTGTCTGTGTTTTAGCCAAAAACCCGGTCCCAATCGGATAAAATATACATCAGGTGCGAGGTCAGTTTGGATGACCATGAGGGGTCCCATTTATTCCTAACCGCTTGCAAAACTCACGATGAGCTTTTGCTGCGGTCGTAACTGGAGGAGGAAAAGTGAGCTGCGGCTTTTATATTTTGCCGCGGTGTCACTTTCTGAGCTTCCCATTGGCTGGGCGAACCAGCCAATGGAAATGGCTCATTTGACAGCCAATCAGCTGTTGGTTCAAGAGTTTGCCCAGGCGGACTGGAGTGGAAGCTCCGCTCGCGCCTGCGCAGTACATTACACCCCTCCCTTCCTGAATTGAATGTTCGAGATTCCTTAATCGCGCAGGCGTAGTCCTGCAGGTAAGTAGGGCGGTGCCTTAAGATATCTCAGCAGGATCTCTCATATAATCCAAGTATCATAGAAAAGCTATAGTGATTCTGGGATAGGCCTGTTGTCAGCCCTACTTCTTGCTGGTTCTTCATGTGTCCATGCATTAGTGCAAAACTCCAAGCAGATTAGTTTGGAATTGCTTGGGTGATGATGCTGAAAATGGAAGTTAGTACATATTTTAAAAGGAGAAGATAGTATGGCACATATGAAATGACAATGGGGAAGCCTTAAAACTTCTAGGTGGACTATGGGGGAAAAAATGGAGAGATAGTGGTGATGTCCAGCAGCTAAAATAGCAGCTAATGGATTTAGATAGCTCTAATTGAAGATAGTGCTGGATTCAAACCAAAGAAAGGATGGATAATGATCCTAAAATGAATTAGGAAGGAGCCTACTTTTAAAGACTTGATAGTTTATTAGTGGTCCAAAGTCCACCTGAAGGCATGAAGAATCAATACTTACTTTGTCATCGCAAGGTTCAGCAGAAGGGTTGACAATGATGGAACATACAATCAACGATGTTAGTTACCAGCAGATAGAAACAGAGGAAAATTTACCTCTAATCTTGCAAGTTCTTTTATTAATTTTAGAAAATAATTTTATAATAATTTGCCTTCTTATCCGTTTCAAGTTAATTTGAGCTGAAAACTGAATTTCAGAAAAATATATTAAAAAAATTTTTTTTTTGATCAGAAGGGGAAGAAGATTGTGTAGATAGTTTAGATGCAACAGTAATTGTACTTGGCTAATTTGAAGCTGAAGAAATGAAATGTTCCAGGTCACTTGTAAGGTTATAGGCATTTTCTGTCACAATTTGGTCACTACCAGTTGTGACCGAGTCCTTTTTGATGTCCCATTAAGAGATATGATGGACATTGACACTATACTGTGACTGGTGGTAGCAGAAGAGGTAGAGGACATGTCCTTGACAGAGTTCTCAGCCTGAGGGAGAACTGCACTCAACATGTAGTGACACAAATTGTGAAGGCCTCCCTTAGCTGAAGAGAAATTTAAGAGGCATTGATTTAAGAGGATAAGTGATTTATTTTCATATTTTGGGAGTTGCACGAAATGCAAATTGGCAGCAAGTACATAAATAAGTCATTCTTAATATTGTGAATGTTCTGCCTTCAATTCTTAGTTATGCAGTAGCAACATGAAAGAAACTTTCTAAATATTCAAAGACTCTTCATTTTTATTTTTAACTTCTTAAGAATCTAAAGTTGAATTGTGGAGCACTCTAAGGCTTAAATCATTTCTTAGACTTCAGATAAGCATAAATGGACACAGGATTGATCAGCCTAAGAGTTTTGCTTTGACGTCAGATACAGATTGAATTAAATCCAGAGGGGCTAATTTGAAAAGGGCATTGCAATTGACACAACTTTTTATTGCTGAGTTACGATAAGCTGGTTGGAAGATCGGCCTCAATAAAGATTAGTTAGAATGCTTTGTGCAATAGCAGATGAGAGTGCTGACCATTTTATTATAGCAAGACCCAGTCTGTATGAATTGTGAATTATGGCATTAATTGTGGATGAATATAATTGATTCTGTACCATTAAGATAGTTTCTAATCAAACAGAGTTCAATTTCAAGAGAAATGTAATGTCACATGATTTTATTTGGTTATCCAGTAATTCCTCATTTTAATGGACCTTGCTGATAGAAAACAATATTTGTAGCACAGGATTGAACTGTGGGATCCTTGGTGCTTTCTGGAACCTGGCTTAAAGGACTTCAAACACAATGGACTAATGAGTTACATCAGATTTTGTCCATTAAATCATTCAAGCTTGATTATGGGGAAAATTATTCTGCCACTTGTTGAGATTTCAGTGCAAATAATGCTATTTATACTGATTAATATACAAATGATGTAAACTGTACAGGACCTAAATTAACAAACTTTTTTTCTCTAAGCACTAGAGGTTTTACTATAATATATATTTGATATCCAATCAATACAGGTAGACTTACGACCACAACTGAGCCCAAAATTTCTGTTGCTGAGACTTTTGTTAAGTAAGCTTTACGATTTTACGATTTTGTGGCAAGAATCACAACTATTAAGGGAATCACTGCAGTTGATAAGTTAGTAACCCATTAGTAACTGGCTTCCTTGTTGACTTTGTTTGTCAGAAGGTTGCAAAAGGGGATCACTGCAACCATCATAAATATGAGTCAATTAGCAAGCATCTGAATTTTGATCACATGACCTGTGCTGTCATGGTTGTGTGAAAAATGATCTGTCACTTTTTTCAGTGATGTTATAACTTTGAAAGGTCATTCATTGTTGCCTGTGTAAGAGGATGAGAGACTGGTACCTTGGTCTGTATTCTAAACAAATGACCCATTGGGATCCCCATATCAAAACAATTTACCTTATGTATGGCCAGAATCTTAAAATGACATTTAACACAGCCCAGTACTTGAGCAAAATGGTTTGGTTAAGATCTTCATATGTAAGGGCTGATTCGGTAGGTTGTAGAGGTGACACCAAAATATAATTTTATCATATTTTATTTATCTACATATTCAATTATTGTATTTGATTCCAATTCCACTTTAAACTGTATTTGATTCCAATTTCATTTTAATGAAGTCACTGTTGTAAGTCAAGGTCTACATGTACGACTTTGTTATTCCTGGCCTCTTTTAAACCAAAGAGATCTTCATTCTTTGCATCTTGATACCTCTTTCTTTTCCCAAGAGTTTTATTTGCATTTTTAAAATTCACAGTTGAGTTATATACGTAGATCTTATTGCTCAATTATCATTTCTGCCTTTTTGATATAATTCATATATCTGAATTATTCCCATTTTAATTCTGGGTGCTTTTGCCATTATGTGTGTGTGAGTGTGTTTTAAAGATTAATTGTAAAAGCTCCAGACAATGCTATTAAAACAAACAAACTTATGCGAAGGTGGGAGGGGGCTTTATCAGTGAAGATGATAAAAATAAAAAAGATTATCACAAAATCCCTGCTATAAATGATTTAGCATCATCTTTAATCTTCCGCTCAATGGATCTACATAGAGGTTATTGTGTTATATAATGAGCATATTGCTGATATCAAGGGCCTGTTTCATGCTTTTACTTAGAGCAACTTTATAGCTTCAGAATTCCATTATGAATCTTCTCAGCAGCTGTAAATTTACAAAACTTCATCGGCTTCAGTAAAGTTACGCTGATTTACCTCTGTTGAGTATCTAATCCAAGAAAAATATTCATAATTTATAAAGCAGAGTGGTCTGGATTGCTCCCTTTGTTTATTAAACAGCCCTTTATAAATGTGAGGTTTTAAACATGTACACTAAATGGATGGAGCAGCAGATTAGGGTGCAAATGTACTGAGTCTCATACAGTTAAACAATCATAAGTACAGTTAGAGTGATCAATCTGATATGCTGAATTTACTCTGCAGTATTTCCACACGCTCATTTGCAACGCTAGACCCCAAGTAGTGTGGTGGCCTAGAGGTGAAGCTCTCACCTCACAATCAAGAGTTCAATCCTAGGCAGTGGCAGATACTTCTTTCTCTGGGCACAAAGAAATATCTGCTGCAAACTCCGCACTGGTGACAGGAAGGGCATCCGGCCAGTAAACACTTAACTCCATTCAGTTGCCCCAACTCCATCCCAATGCAAGGGTTTACGGGGTCTTTAAAAGACAATAAAATAAAATAAAATAAAATTGAAAGGCTAGATCTTTAGGAACAATGATGATAATCCTATAGAATAAGAAAGTTTGTACTGCAGGAAGTGGAGACTTCTAAGAGGTCATAACCCTATTGAAAATGTACAGTGGGTCAAATGGTGCAGATTTTTTTTAATGCACTGATATCAGCATACAATGGTTTGGCTTACAAGTCAAGACAGTCTATTCAATAGCATGGAGTTTCATAGCTATTCATGGCTTTTCAAATTTCTTTATGGCTTGTTAGCTTGCTATTGCTGAGTCCTTCTCATTTTAGACATCCTTTAAATCTAAAATGGAGTTACAGGCTGATCAGCTATGTGCTCAAAGCATGATGACGCAAATTCTCACCACTGCATCAGTATATGCTTAACTTTACAAGAATTCACCCAAGCCTCATTCTCATGATACTGATTTTTTCCCCGGAAAGTGGTCCTAAAATGATACTGATAGCAACAATGGAAACTTTTGTGCAAAGTATTAACTCTAACAATGGACAGAATCAAAAAACCAAAGTGCTTTCCCCCCCAGCTGAATGGAACTACTGAATGGTACATGCACATGCCATCTGATTTCCCTTTGCAGAGTATTTTTTTTAAAAAATAATGTTCTAAGTGGGAAAGGCTCTTGAGATGAACTATCATAAGTATCAGTCATATAGGAAGAAACATGATTCAACTTGAATTTGGACAAAATCACCTGGAGGACATGGAATATATTGCTTGTAGAATAAATGGCTCAGGAAAAGGTATAGCATTAGCTGAGATGGCTACATTCTTGAATACATTCTGATTAGGTATAAGGCACATTGAAAGGAATATAATGTATTTCAAAGGCAGTTGTAACTTGTTTTAAAGAATTGTTCAAAGAAGGAATAAACCCCTACAATATGAAAACTGACCTTGGAATGATAAATGCGAGTCTAGCTGGTACAAGATATAGTCAAAGAAAGAATCATGGAACTATCTGGAAACAACTTAGAATATAGACAATATGTGATTAATACTAGGTGATGCGTGTTTATATGTTGTGAAGTCAAATTTCATCTGGGTCTTACAGACAAATCATTCAAATATGTGTTTGGTTGCCTTTTTGGTTAAAAACACGGAACAATCACTGTTTGAACATTCCAGCAATAGTTTTATGGTTATTATTAGGCAATAACTCTGAAGCCAACAAATGAGTCCATTTTAATGAGAATTTGTTCAGTGAATTTGGAGCCCATCCCAAAAAAAAAAAAAAAAAAAGGCTTGTGGGAAGAAAAAGTAATTAGTAAAAACGTGAGTGCAAATTTTCTGGATTTTTTGTTTTGTTTTTTTGTTTTTTGTTTTTTTTTTGTTTTCCTTTTACTTTAAAGCATTTTGTTTGAAGTATACAACTCATGTGCACAATACAAAGTTTGTACGGTTTTCCTTGGTGACGATAAAAAGTGGTTTTATTGTTATTATAATTATTATAAATGGGGATAAAAATTAAAACGAAAAAGAGAGGTCACAGTTTTGTCATTGGTATGTGAAGGTTGTTCCAAGGGCCCATCCAGAGTTCCTCATCTTCTGACTGTGCGTGATCACTAGGCAAGTCCAAAGTCCCTTTGATACCTTCATTATCAACAATAGATTCTTGTTGGTCTGTGCTTTTTAATCTGCTCCCCGCTGCTTTGGTTGCTATGTTGTCAGTGTCTAAAGCAGAGGCAGCAAAGGAAACACTACAAGGTCTGGGGTTCAGTTTATCATTAGATGTTGCCCCTGGGGCAAATGTGTTCAGTGGGATGTTTTCTTCGTGTGTTACTCCTAACTTATCAAGCTTCTTGAATTGTTTTCCCAGTCTGGCAGGAGATGTGACCTTCAAATTGTTCAAAAGGCAACTTCGACGGGTTCTGATAACTGACCCATTTTGGGCTATGTAGATATTGCTGTTGCTGTTGGCTGGAATATTGGGGTTCGTGAGACGGTTCCTCTGGCTTTCTGGAGCACTGTCCTCTCCAGTGGAGCTGCTCTCATATTCGGGATCGAGAACCAACTTGATTCTTTTCTTTTTGGCCCACTGGAGGACAACAGAAAGAGAGAAAATATTTAAGTATCTTCTAATTTATTTTTAATGCAGAACATGGCTGCTCTTCTGTCTATATTAAAAAAAAACCAAGCATAGAAATAAGATTCATAATAGTTTCCCCTGATTAATGCATCTGTTTACACTAGTTTCTCACATTGTGCTCTTTGACATGGAAGGTAAGTGCATTTAAAACAATAACTGGTAACAATATAGAGAGAATGTGTATGAAAGAATCATCCCTTTACCCATCGTCTCCTCTCTGGTGTGTAGCATGCAGGAAGTTTATTTTTCAATCACGCAGAAAGCAGCACACAGTGAAAATCTGTTGTGCAATTTGGAAAGTAGAGAGTAAAAGTTATTCACCCAATCATGATATTTAAGGGATATACTGAAAATGATTTTAAATTTGATGAACATCCCTCTGTGAACAGATAATGAGGAATTATTCAAAGTTTATACATGAAAGCTTTATCATGAAATAATTCAACTATCAATATAAAATAAAAAAAACTGACAAATGAAGAGTGCTTGATATTTTTTTCTTATCATGGCTCATTGTATCAAATGAAAGACTATTTTTATTCTTCAAGGAAGTGGAAGGTATAGACATGATTAGAAAAAAGTCCATTCACCAAGGATCTAATATGAACATGTATATCATCATTTAAATTATTTTATCTAACTATGAAATTCATAAACATGCAGCTATAAAGTGCAACCAGAGTCCATATTATCCTTATTATTGACACCAGCCAATGAAGCAAAAGCATCAATCGACTTCAAGATTAATTTCTACACAAAAGAACAAAACTATCAGCTTAAGGAATAAAGAGATAGATTATTTGCAAACAATGTTAAAGTGAGAAAAAATGTTTATAAATAGAATTGTTTTTTAAAGACGTACAGGCACTTTTCAGAAAATACAAACCATGCATTATAGTATTGTATATACTGTATGTTTCACTGCATAACTAATTCACACTGGTTTTCTTGATGATTGCAGTGTAAGGGAAAACTTGCTTGTGTGAATAAACCATCACTGGAAAGA
>JANHFJ010004404.1:120734-132057 GCA_032468195.1 Cerberus rynchops | reverse complement strand
CTCTGACGGTCTTCTCCATCTAACAATATATTTTTTCTCCTGCTTTGTTGAAAACGGTAGAGAAGAAAAAGACTTGAAAGAAAAGAAAATAACCACAGATGAGAAAGCATGCATGAGAAAAACAACATGAATGCAATGAATATGAAACAGAAAATGAATAAAAAGTCTATGTTCTTCTAGCTTATCTAAAAATCTAGATCTAGTTTAATTAATCTACATGTAATTAACCTACTAAACCACAGAAAATTATTTTACTACTTCACTGGGAAAAGGGCATAACAAGCAAATGAAAATATTACAGGATGCAAGTCTGCAATCCACATTTGAAACAGGATCAGATTTCTCTGTATAACAATTTACTTACTGCTAAGATTTCTGAAGGGACAAAACATTACAGAAAGTATATATTTGGTCAAAACCCAACTACATTTGTGTTTTTCATAGAATTATAGAGATGGAAGAGACCTCCAGTCACTTGATCCATCCCCATGGTAAGTGCCAAGATATGCTAAAGCATTTCAGACAGATGGCTAACCAAGTATTTGATGACCTCCAGTGAAGGGAAATATGAAACTATAAAACATATGAAGAGTATGGAAAAAAAAATCTCCCCTCCAGCTTCTATTCTGGAGGTTAAATATATCTAATCATTTTAACTGTTCCTTATAAGATTACATTTCTAGTTCCCTCATCATCTTTGTAAGTTCTCCTCTGAATTCACCCCAGTTTGTTCATTTAAAAGGGAACTCCAAACTACAAGTCAGTATTCTAAATGAGGCCCAATCAAGAGTCAGAAGGTCATAAAAGGGATCAACATAACTCTGGGACACTACAACCACCATAAATGTGAGTCAGTTGCCAAGCATCCAAACGTTTAATCACGTGATCCCAGGGATGTTGCAATGATCATAAGTGTGAAAAATGGTCAGCAGTCACTTTTTTCAGTGCTGTTGTAACTTTGAACAGTCACTAAATGAATTGTTGTAAGTCAAGGACTACTTCTATTGCCTAAACAGGCATTTGCCTTTTTAGCAATAGCATCATCCTGTCAACTCATGTTTTCAACTTGTGTTCCATTAGAATGCTCCAGTCCTTTTCAAATCTACTACTGCCTGCCAGATTAATTTTCTCCAGTCCTATACATATGCTTTTCATTTTTTTTATCACCAGTTGTAACTGTATAAATTTTATTCTGTCTGTTTGATTCCATTGTTCAAGCCTGTCTAGGCCTTTTCAAAAAATTTCTTGGTTTTTTTTTTTTTTCTAATTGTTCTTTCTAGTTTTGGATCATCTGTGAGAACATAAAGCCTTTTTAATAAGGAAATCATGGGTTTTTCTAGAAAATATTTTTAGGAACAGTGGTTGGTCAACCATGTCTCTCTTTTTTTCTCTGTCTCCTCTACTTGTTCTGGTCAGTCTCAATTTAGCATAGCTTAATTGTAGATATGAGGAACAAAATAAAGCTATAATTGTACAGCTTGTTGTTTAACTGAGATCATTCCTACAGATGTTAATGAGACCTCTGATAAATGAAAGGCATTAGGATTGTGACTTGTTTTTGACTGTGGAGAAATGTCATTAACACCAATAACCTGAAGGGCCTCAAATCTATTTGCTGTAAGTTATTGGTGACACTACTTTTAATCTTTTATAGCTAGTTTTCTTTGGAGGGTAGTGCATAAAATCTAGGTACTGCATACTACAAAAATAAAATAATTGTATTTAAAAAAACACAACTGTTTCCATTTGCTACTATATTAGCTACTAGTATGAGTGTTTACAGTACTTACTGATGCCTACATGTCCAAAGACAAATAAGAAAAGAAAATGAGAATAAATTTAATTTCAAAATGCTATCTGTAGAAGCTTTGTGTAAGTCACAACACAGATTTCAACTGAAAACAGAATGAGAGCCCCAAGGAAAGTAAAGTAAAAGAAAAGAGATATTGTCTTCAGGGTACTTATTGCTTAAATCTTCAGGCATTATTAAGTATTAGCATTAAACAGTTCAAATGCATGGTGAAATACATTCTAAAATGTTATTTTGCAAAGGGGTTGTTAAAGATTGTTTGATAAGGTGCATTTAAGCAAACATGTTTTAATCAAAAGAGTTTCTGTATATCTTCTGTATCCATCCCTTCAATGGATTTTTTAAAAAGTCCAATTACTAAAGGCAGCTCTATCCATTTCCTGAGGCAGCCTGACCCAATAGAGCTTGATACTCAGCTGGAATCTCTGATGTGAGTATAAAGTTTTTGTAGAGGTTGAAAATACTATTCAAGTTTCTACTCATGGAATAGTCGGCTTTTTTGGTTCATGTTGCATGCAAAAGTTTGACTTTTGCTTTATGTACACTTTCCTAGTTGTATGTGGCATTTGAACATCTTGACATAATTTTCCAATTACCAGAAAAACCTTGCATTCAAGTCATTTTATCAGAATTTGAATAATGCTAGCTTTGGGCAAATGGCTATATGAGGGTGATGATTAGCCAAACAAATATCTATGGAGATTCTTAATCATCTAGCTCATGATTGTTCAAAGGGCAACTGGACTTCCTTGGTTTTTTCCCCTTGAACTGAGGAAGCTTCTTGGATGAGAATGCAATAGTTTGCAAAGAAAAAAAAAAACAAGACAGTCCAGTTGTCTTTTGAAAGCATCTTTGGAACATTAGCCAAGTAAGCTAACAGTAAACAGCCCAACCAAAGAACTATCAAGATCACTATCATCAGCAATGAAAGGACAAGCCTCTACAAATAAACCTGAAGCAAGCCCCATTCCTTAGTAACTCTGAAAATGTTACCAAGTTTGGGTAATGAAACATCTGCAAGAAAATAGATTAATAGAGTTGGAAGGGACCTTGTAGGTCATCTAGTCACAATCAAGCTTAGACAGCAGCAAGGACCCCTCATTTCAACCCTGAGCTATAAATATTCTCCTGTATCATTATGATAATGATCTTTTAGTGGTGACTTTAAATGGTGATATCAGTTTGAATGTGGAATCTTAAAAAAAAGCCACATGCTCTTATGTGGAACAATGTTTCCATATAAGGTCTTGCCAATATTTCCAGTCCATATTTGTATATTCTTATGCATATCCACAAACTATATTTTTCATCATTTGTTGTTGAGCCAAACCTCAAACTTCTAAATATCAGAAAATTGCAGTGAACAAATGTAACCATATGCCACATGCCATTGCACAGAGGGGAATGGCATTGTGAGTCTCCAAGGTCTGGATTCATTGGATAATGGTTAAGTAGTTTGGAAAGGCAAGTGAAATTATAATCCCCTTCACCTGAGCTATGTCATCATGCATCTCCAATGGACTATGTCTTTGGCTAGGCCAGGGGTGTCAAACTGGTGGCCAATGAGCCAGATGTATCACGCATCCACCCCAGCTCCATGAAGGGAAAAAACACTGCAATGTGTCACATGATGGCAACATGATGCTGTGTATTTGACACCTGTGGGCTAAGCCAACAAACAGGTTGATCTTCCTGCTATTATGACTATTGTCAGCTGAACCCATTAGTTTGTTTAAATTGATGAAACTTTACAAACTCTTAGAGATACAATCAGTTCTATATTCCAAATGGCTCTTGGGGAAGAGCAAGAGTGCAGAATATTAGATTTCTATATATTCTGGATTTAATACTTAATTCTGACTACATTCCTGCCAATGGTCCTTTGAACCCTCTTTTCTTTCCCCAAATTTGCTTTCATCCTGCCTGTAATCCCTTTTCTTATCCACTGAACGGTATACTATTTTCACAGATTGATGAAACCTGGTCTCCTCTGGAGTGCCTAGGAAGAAATGCTAAGCCCAGTATAACCTATTCACTTTTTTCTCCTACCCCTGTTCCAATTTTGGGGGGCAATGTAGAAACACATTGATTCTGTCAGCCTTTTGACATTTTGCATACACAGGCACATAGGTTTATATCAAATGCTCTAAACAGAATTCACTTGTACAGGAAGGTGCACGCTGGACCTGACAAATTACCTAATTCTGTCATATCAAAAATAAATTTGCATATTTTAAAATACGTTTTTAAAAAATCTATATCAAGTTTCTGAAATATACAGTACTTAGTATGTAGATAGACGATCTTCACATGGTATACCAAATTGACAGTACTGCTTGTCACGATTCTCTTATGTGTTTCAAAATTTATCTACATGCATTTGCTTACACAATTACCATTTCTTGTCCTCCTTCGATAAATGTACTATTCCCCTGTGATGTTCACCAACATGCGGTTGATATTTAGAAGATTATATATTAATTTGCTTAGCCATGATAACTGTAATTTCTAAAGTATCAAAATTATACCCTGCATTATTAGCATTTCAAATTTCATTGAAAACTTACATGGTGCTGTCACCCAGTTCTTCATAGAGATTATTGGTGGGGATGCTTGCTGATTTGCCAGCTGGTAAGGCCATCTGGATGCGAGCTGTCTTTGCACATTCAGCTTGTCTCCTTTGGAGAAATCATATGGGGAAGAAGTGAAGAGATTTGAAGGGAATCAAAGAATGTTTCTAACAAGCCCACATTGATAGAAATAGTCATGTGGAGAATTCATTAGAGCGTTCACCTGGTAATTGATGCTAATGATAACCATTTGAAAATACTGCAAATAGAATAAAATCTGCTTCGTGAGGCAGGTATACTCAGTTTTCTTACAATGGAATATTGTAGTGTTGTTTTTGTGCATGATTGACTAGAAAGTTCTGGAAAAGTTGAACAATGAACTCCAGTTCTCTAAAAATTAATAATTGGGATATTAAATATGAATTTTCTTAATATCTATGCCAAGGAAAGAAAAAGGTTGGGATTATAGATAAATATCTCAAGAATTACTACTGAATAAACAGATTTACTTATATTAGGTTAATATTCTGGGATTTTAAATCAATATACAATTTGTGTTTTCCACTTGTCTCCCTAGTCAGGTTTATGATTCTACCTTTCATATAAAATGATTCTACCTTTCACGTAATTTTTTATTAGCATAAACACTTGCATTTCAAGAAAATTTTCAACGAAGTGTATATTTAAATGAAATTTACTTACACATTTTACAATGTGAATATAATCTGATCAATCTTAATATTACAATTTAGAAATATTTTTTCTGTAGAATTAATATTAATTAAATATTAAAACCTGTAAAGGGATGCATCACCTAGGTGAATACCTTGCCTTGGTGAGGTAGCAGAATAATCTAAAATGTTTAGCATACTTCTAACCCCCTAACTTTATTTTGGTAAACTTGTCCATTTTCAATCATTGTGTACTGTTCTACTGATACACATATATCCTTTTTGAAATCATTGTTCCCAAACAAAAGCTAAACTTTTTCATATTCATACACAAGGCAAATAAAGTTTAAAAATAAAATACTTACTCTTTAAATCTGTTTTGTAATGCAGAATGGTAAAACAGAAATAAGAGAATAAACAGTGAGATTCACATAGAAAAATAATTCAGAAAATTCTCATCAATTTATAGGCTCCATATTTATAGGGCTGTATCCTCAATCTTTAATTGTTTTGACTAACCCATTAGATATATTTTAATAAATTAATAGGATATTTTTATGTGACCTTTAAAAAAATAGCTTTTTAGTTGCAATTAACTTTGTGATAACTGTTATCCAACCACCATCTTACATAAAGCCCCCCTTCCTTTGAAAGAGCTATAGAATAATATACCTTCAATGGGCAAACTAAAAAAGACAGTATTTTATTAAAACATGAATTTATGCAGATTTATTAGGTTAAAACTAACACCAGCTAACTTTTAATAAAGCAGCAACCTGATAAGTTATTGTGAACTAAAAAATATCTTATGCTATTGGGAAAAAGAAAACTTCTTCCATCTGATAGAATAAGCCAGACTGGTTGTATTAACATTATTGCCAGGGAGTTGAGATAGCTTAATGGTCAAAGACTCTGAGCTTATTGGCTGGAAAGCTGACAGCCTGGTTGAGACCCAACTGTTGCACAATGAGGTAAGTGCCCATCTTTGCCTAGATCCTGCCTGGCGAAAACATGCAAATGCAAGTAGATAAATAGGTACCACTTTGGGTGGGGAGGAAAAGGCACTTTGTGATATCATGCTGGCCACACAAAACGTCTTCAGATGGCACTTGAAATGGAGATGAGTGCCAGCCCCTATAGTCAGCAATGTGTGTCTATCAGTGGTGAAATTCAATTATTTTTACTACCGGTTCTGTGGGCGTGTCCACAGGATTAAACATCACCAAGCACAGAATTAAACTAGTGAAAATTAAACATCAATTAGTGGCTACCACAGTTACAACATACTTCTATATCAACTATTACAATTACTTGTATTATTCTGTTTCTTATTTAATTAATATTTAAATTCTTTTCAGTTTTACTTTGTGTTTCTGGCCTTTGGCCATAATAGTCATTCATTCATTCACTTACATTTACACACATTTTAGCACATCCAAACTGTACACAAATCTGTGCTTGCATTTTTCTTCCAGATTTTAAATCAGACAATTTTAAAATAATGCATATTGCTGAGTTTTGTTTCTATATGACTGTTATGAATATTTATTTATTAAATTTTAAAACAATCCATTTCCCTCCTAGAGGGATTCTGGGCACTGTACAAATAAAATATGGAAAAATATTATGTGGTAAATTTATATTAATAATTGCCCATTATTAATTCATTTATCTTTGGCTCATAATTATTATTTTCTTTGTGTGTAGCATATTTAAACTTCAAAGTTACTGCTACATAAGAAATAACAATGTTTCCTTTTTATTATTTTCCTACATTGCTATAACAATACTAATTCCTATGGTTAAATAAGCAATTGAAAATTCATTTAACTTCACAGCTTTTTAAAAATAATCTGGAAAAATTCATTGAATGTTAAACAAATTGGAATGTTAAACAAATTGTATTGAAAAATGTTTTATTACAAACTGAATGCTTCCATTTTATGGGCACCACTAATGGTGGTTATGTTCATTCAAGTATAATTTTTCCACTATGTAGTAGACTTCATCTGTTATTTTGCTAGCGTTTACTGTATAGCTGCCAATTAAGGCATAAGAAAAGCTACAGAAAAAGAAAAATAGGCATATTTCCTAAATTATTTAAGTCATGCTATAGAAGAATAGCAGTATTTTCAAGTTTTTGACATTCCTTTGGAAAAAAAAAATCTGCCTTTACTCTGTTTTTTTTTCTTCATAGTCATTATGAATTACTTTAGATATTTGAATTAAACAAAAATCTTGCAGAAGTATTACTAGTTACAATGGCAATGCTTCAAAAATAACATATAATGAGCTGAGTCAGAACAGGGCTTGTCAAAACCTTTGTCCCATATAAGAAAGTCAGCATGGAATGAAAACAATTCTCTGTAACTCAGCTGATTACATGCTGGTTTGCCACCATAATCAGTGAGTAAGCTATGTGTAGTCAAAGCTAGCTTTATGTTTTAGGGGGCCTCTTTATTGTTAGGCTTTTTAACACGGATATCTTCTAAGCAACAGTTCCATAGACACATAGATGAACTTGGCTAGGAACTGAATCTTACTGTTACATCAGAACATCAGTCATAAGACATAAACAACAGTCTCTATATCACGGGTGTAAAACTCATGGGTGTCACATTGCAGTCATGTGACGTATTGCAACATTCTTTCCGTTTGCGGAGCTGTGATTGGCGTGGCCTGCACATAACGCATTTGGCCCGCAGACTGCCAGTTTCACACCCCTGTGCTACATAGTCCTTGATTTATGATTATTAATTCAGTGAATATTCAAAATTACAATGGTGCTGAAAGAAGAGACTTAGAACTTGTGCCTGAAGTCACAGCCCTTGCAATAGCTTCGCAGTCACATGATAGCAATCTGGGTACTTGGTAGTCTATTTGCACTTATGACTGATTGCCAATTCCTCTGTGATCGGGTGATTGCCATTTGCAATCTTCTCTGTTGGCTTCACCAGAAAGACAACGGGGAAACCGGCATGAAAAAAAAAGTGTTGCCACCTGCCAAAAGGACACCTTTTAGTTTCTGAAGGCTGGCTGAAAACAGTCACCGACGAAAATCAATCAGGATTGTCAATCATGGAGTGGAGAGGCTTGTACACAGGAAATCCCTCCCCCCCACAAATCATATGCAGGTAATAAACAAACTCATTCACAGCCTGCACCAGGCTTCCCAGGACCTGTCACATCCCTCTGAGGCACTCTGAACTCCTTACCTTATAGTGTTTTCTTACCCTCCTGGTTGGATTTCAGTAGGGAGCATAGAGATTTGTCAGGTCCTAAAAATGCTCCCTACAGAGCACAAAAGCAGTATGGCAAGGAGTGCAGCGTGTCTTGGGGACTGTAGGAGGCTCTGTGAGAGTAGCATGAGTTGGGTGCTGTGGAGAATTCTGGTGAGAAATCTTCTCTGCTGAGATCCCATGAGAGCAGAGAAACAGTGCAATACATTAAGGGTGTTAAGTGCTTCAGAGGGGCATCTCAGTAGGATGGAGGAGCCCTGGGGGAATCAGTGCAAGCTGTGAGTGAGTTGGGGTGCTGTAGACAAGTCTCTCTACTCTATAGCTGAAAATATCACTTAGGCTTATATACTGCTTCACAATGCTTTTACAGCCCTTTCTAAGCAGTTTACAGAGTCAGCCTATTGCCCCCAACAATCTGGATCGTCATTTTATTATCCTCAGAAGGATGGAAGGCTGAGTCAACCTTGAGCCTGGTGAGATTCGATCTGCCAAATTGCAGGCAGTCGGCAGTCAGCAAAAGTACCCTGCAGCCCTGCATTCTAACTACTGCGCCACCACAGCTCATCCTCCCAGAGAAATCAAAGCAGGATTTTCAGACCCTGAATGGAGAGACTTGCCCACAACATACCCCTCCCAAATTTTTCCTCAGCCTGTCCCAAGACCTGCCAGGGTCACCTCAACCCAACTTAAACACCCTATGCCCCTTACCTAAGATACTGTCTACTCAATGACCTATGAGATTTGTATGTTTCATTTCTCTATTCTGTTTTTATGACTAGATAATTCCTAAAAGTTAGATTAAGGTACTGTCTTTACATTAACAGAGCAATAATATTTATGCCTTTGAAGTAAACATATGCAAAGAGGCACAATAAGGAAGAAGTGAAACTGGAGGGAAATAATCATAACCCATTGAAATAAGTGAACTTCAGTAATGACAATGATGATTGTGTATCAGTTGAGCCCTTGTCCTCAGCTAACATCCATTTGTTCACTGACTATTCACACTTGTGACAGTGCTGACAGAGGAAACGTCAAAGTTTTCACCATTATGGGTCCATGCAGTTATATGATTATGATTTGGACACTCAATCCTTATCTGCAATCACATGATTTTTTGATGTTTCATGCTGGTTTACCACAAGCAAAGTCAACAGGGAAGCTGGCAGGAAGTTGGAAGTTCTCACTTAATGATAGCAACTGGGACTGCCAAGACCTGCCACTGCTAAGCAGCAAATTCACATGATGTTGCATCCCATCATTTAGTGACAGCATTCCAGACCCAATTGCACATCATAAACTGAGGACAACCTATATAAGGAACGGGGAAAAACCCCAGTAAGATTTGTACATATTGAATGTGAATAATTAATGCTCACTAGAAAGAACCACAACTAAAAACAGGAGTTCTATCTCACATGTGACTTGGGTTGGCAATTATTTTTTTAATTATATCAACTCCCTCAAGATCACATGAGGGTTGCTAATTTCATACCCCAGATTGTAAGAGATCTCACATGAGAATACTAGAGTCATAAGTGATCATGTGCAAGGATAACTAATATCCCATAGAAGGCTGTCATTAAAAAAAAGATGTCATTCTTTTAAAACAACTGTATAAGGTTTGTTGGTTTCAGCAATGAGTACTTTCTGTTGAATCCTTCTACTTCCATCTTAACAAGCGCTGTGCAAAACAGAGTGCTGTGCAAAACAGAGTAAAGGGCTTTTGTATACTTACTGTCTATAGCTGACCATAACTATTAAAATAGCAGGCATGCAGCAAAGGATAATGATGACAGCCAGGGCCAACAAAGCTCCTTCTGTGTAGCCCACAGCTTGTGCCTGCTTTTTGACATTGGCCACCACATCTGGTGTGCGTATTTCCAAAATACGTCCTCCTTGCCCAAGGAATGGTTGAAATTCTTTATTGATATCCAGAAGCTTGCCATCAAGAAATCTTCAGGGTCAAGAGAAGAAAGCAAGAGAAGAAAGCAAGATCAAGCTAATCTCTATTCTTTTTTGAAGGTGGAAATATTAAAAGGTATTAATAATCTTCTTCCCTCCCCTCCAGCTTTTTATTTCTCTACCGTGGTTGCTTTTGAACATTTCATCCCCTACCTGCCCTCTGTGTGGTTTCTTTGATCTGATTTTCATTCTAATTGACCGACGGCAGTAGAGTTGTTTACAGTGTGCCATCTGTTATGATAGACACAGCTTTATAACAAAAGCAGGCTGATCATCTCAAACAGCAGTGGAGACGATGGGTAATTTTTAAAAACCCAGAACAATAGAACAAAAAGAGTATAAAATAGTTCTGGAACAAATCTATTGGAATCATGATGTTGAAAATGTGAAAAGTGATTATATTGCTTTAGAGCAAAATTGCTCCAACTGTTCAAAGACGAGGTTACCAACCACCAATACAATAAAAAGAGCTAAGCTGGTGTACCATTGCAATTAGTCTCTGTGTTACATGAGTCAAAGTAAGTAATGTTGAATAAACTGAACAATTCAGGTGTAATGAAAAGTGGAAACACCTTCTCTTACATAATGCCTACATGTATTGAATACCATTTATACTAATTAAGAAAGTGAAATGTCCTTCAGGGAGTTGTAATACACTCTCTTTAAAATTTTATAAGCAATTTATCTACAAATCTCCGTTTCTACAGTTTTTATAGCTTAACCGTGCTTATTGTAATTCAGATGAAGCATGACATCAAAGTACAAAATGAGATGAGGGCCTTTTAAATTTATTTTAGGAAGTCATGATGTCTCAGAAGCTATCCCTCTTTTTTCTTCTCCTGAAGGATAATGGGTAATATAAGTATTTTTTAAAAAAATTCTGATAGTACCATTGCCCTAGTACTGAGAATGAAAAAAAAAACAACCCACCATCATGCCGTTGGAAAATAAATCTCACTCAACACACAGATATATATTCTATATGTATGTATGTATGTATGTATGTATGTATGTATGTATGTATGTATATATGTATGTATATGCACATGTGTACTGTATATGTAGATA
>JANHFJ010004404.1:83701-93943 GCA_032468195.1 Cerberus rynchops | reverse complement strand
ATTCTACTGTATAGTGCAATATCAGGGGTTTTCAGTTGTACAGAATGTGAAGAATGTATGTCTGTATTTTATTTTGTGGTTATAATGTACACTGAATATAGCATTTAATTTCATTATATGAGATACAATGACAATAAAGTAAAGTAAACTAAACTAAATTAAATGATGGCTGATCAAACAAATACGATTCCTAGGACTGCAGTGAGTTTTGCAGGTTTCAATTCATCAAACAGCATCCTGGATTATAGTTTTAATTAACTACATAAACCAGAGGAGTGATATTTATCTATGACCATGATAAACTTGATTGCATTAATTTATATAATCAGCCATTGCAACTTTAGGGCAAGCACATAAGGTTAAATCCAAAGCCAACATAAAAATAATGAATGCAATGCTCAAGATAAATTCAATTCTAATAATAAAAAAGTGAAGCAGTGACAGGCTTACTTAACCAAATAGATCCCATGATCAAGGGAACATCAAAATATTCAAGGATTTCTAAAATACTAGAAAAGGCAGGTCTCTACAAATTCCAGAGGATATGGTGTTCAAAAGGGTAGATTTTGTATTAGATGAGACACATTTCCTGAGTCCCAGCAGATGGTATTTTTTAATAGATAGGACCCAAAGCATGGCCATCTTGTCAGATAGGGTGGCATGAAGCAAGCAATCCTGCAAATAGGTAACTTCCAAGTTTTCTAAGTCCTGCAAATAGGTAACTTCCAAGTCTATGAACTTTGGTTCTATATAAAATGGAGAGGATTCAGCTACAGCAAGGTGAAGCACACAGCTATTTAATGCACATGTTCATTTTTTTTTTGTCAAGCCAAGACATGGAATTCTACTTCTGGTTAATTATTTGGGAATCTTCTGTACAACAGAATGGAATGAATAAACAAACACACTCTTGGTGGACAAGAGATTAAGGAAACGGACATACAGCCTTAATATGTATTCTCTGACATACTGTGTTTTCCTAAAAATAGGACCTACTCAGAAAGCAAGTCCTAGCTTGATTTTTATATGCACACCCAATACAAGCCCTACCCTCAAAATAAACCCTAATTAAGACTCTACCCACCCCAGGGTGCATGGGTAAAAATTAAGCTAGGGTGGGATGGAGGTGGTGGTGGAGCCACCCTATTATTTACGTTCAGATAGTTGAAGCTAGGCCTCGCACACCTCGTCCCATTTCTTCTGCAGCCAGCAAGCCTTTCCTGAAGACCTCTGTATTGATAACTGAACTCCTAATTGATCTGGAGCACTGTTATCAGCTACAGAGGCCTTCAGGAAATCCTTGCTGGCCGAAGAAGTTCCTGAAGGCCTCTGACAGTGAAAAGGAGGCCCGGGGTGATGCAGACAAATGAGGTGAGCCAGTTGATGACAAACCCCCCCAAAAATAAGACCTGGTGTCTTTTTGGGTGGCAAAAAGATAAGACAGGGTCTTATTTTCAGGGAAACATAGTATTTCTATGGTTTAGTCACACATTTCCCAGACCCCACAGGAAAACCTTGCCTAGGAACAATGTTAGTCTCTAAATAGCCCAAATCAGTATGCTTTATAAAAACTATTTTCTGTGCTTCCCCACTGACTCCATTTGTTTTTGCCTTTTCTTCCCTTGTTCTCTAATAGGCTTCCTTTGGGTGTAGACAGTCAGTGCTCCCTTTATCAATCTTTTTACAGCTAATTAAGAGCAGAAGCAACCCGATAATGGTAAATTAATAACCTTAGCTAATTGCCTTCCATCTGTAGTACAAGATTAAGCATTGCATCCAGGATTTCATGAATTTGTTCATTTGAGCAGAGTAGAGACAAAGCAGAGAAATTTGTGAATACATTGAACTACCTTTGATAAAACTCAGCTAGATATAATAAGTTTAATTACAAATTTGTTTTTCCTCTTGATGTTTTGTTTATACATCATAAGCCAAAGGTCAGAAGTTGAGGAGACCAAGAAAATGATTAAAAAAAAACTTTTCATAAACTATTACAAATTATGAGTACAAGTGCTACTGAGTTATTTAATTTTGTTTTAGGAGACCACAATTGGTTTCAATTTTACTTGAAGAAATTGAAGAAGGAAACCAAACAGATTTTAAAGCCTACAGACAGACACCTATAGCAGCTTCAAGAGACTTTATCCTGTAATAAGTGTTATCCAATTCAGCTAATGAGGGGGCAGAATTTGGCATAGCATTTAGTCCAAGATCATGTCTTTGAACTGTGGCACTGGAGTTCTGTGGCACTGACTATTAATAACCCCTTGGACTGCAAAAATAAACAAAGACTTAGACCAGGGGTGGGCAATTACAGCTACTTCATGACTTGTGGACTTCAACTCCCAGAATTCCTGAGCCACGAGTCATGAAGGAGCCATAATTGCCCACCCCTGACCTAGACCAAACCTCACCAAAGATATCAGTTGATGTCAAGATCACCAAACAGAAGTTGTCATACTTTGGTCATGTCATGAGAGCTGACTTACTCAAAAAGTCAATCATGCTGGGAGTACTCAGTGGAAAAAAGAGATGGGATCATTTTAGTATAGTGTTCCCTAGCTGGACACTATAAAAGATAACACTGAGATGATATGGTGGATCTGAAGAAGGCAGTACAAGACATGGAGAGACCTAATCTATAGAATGACTGAGGGTTAGACAAAAATGAATTACGATGACATGCCAGTAATACAAAGGATGATTATTGTGTATCCCTGAGTGAACAAGATGGCAGCCTTGTTTGTCCTCTGTGGAAAACAACTCAGATTTCAGATTTTCTAGAAGCTGGAGCTGTAACTTTCCCTTATAGAAAACTACTATAATTCATGTTACAAGGCAAATTTGAAGTCTCTAAGTCTTAAGTGTTTTCTAGTTAATTACTCAAGAGATTCACAGAAGCCTTACAATAGTGTGGAAGACCCTTTCAAACTTTTTCCCATTGTGGTCAGGGATGCAGTACTACTATCCTTTTTATTAGGAATAACTCTCAATGAACTCTGTTTGATAATCATCTGAAGACTGCACTATGCATGCACATTCTATGGAGAATGAAGTTAAGATTTGTGAGCAATCTTCTTAGACATGCAAAGTGAATTGAATGTAAATTAAAAGCATATAAATGTACTGACAGGCAGATAGGACAAACAGACTTCTCTGTGTCTTTTACATCTAACATTACCACAAGCACTGCAATAGCACATTAGTTTTAACTCTTGTTTTATATGCATAATGATGTCACTTGAAACCCAAAGTTCATATATATAGCCAGTTTTTGTTACAAAGACAAGGAATTTATTGCAGTCATAAATACTTCAGTGAATGAGCTGAGCAGCTGTTTGGTGCATTCCTGGAAGTCTTGCCACTGCCCAGATGGTGCACTGGCATTTGGCAGCATTTTGGGGTCCTGCCACTGCCCAGGTGACTCGTGGGCATTTGGCTCTGTCCTGGGGTTCCGTCAGCATCTGCAGCACCCTCTGGCAACCCCTCCCCCTAGGTATGGCAAGCTGCTTCAGCTTGGGGCCCAGTTGATTGATTCCCTAGCTAGCTCTGGATGAAGCCAGCAGCTCTGCGGTCATCTGCTTTGCTTTTTCCCCTTTTTTCCCTTGGGGAGGCTCACCAAGAGGGAAAAAGCAAAGTGATGGCTGTGAAGCTGCTGGCTTTGGGAATTTCTGCCAACAAGCAGAAATGCTGTGCCCAGAAAGAGAAGGGCAAAAGCAGTATTTGTGCTGTTCTTTTTGGCTACAAAATCAGCCCGGTGGCTGGGTAAGGTGCAAAAGCAGCAGCCCAGTTGACAGGCGAGACACCTCTAAAAAAGAAGCCCTAGCCTGTTTTTCGGGGGTCAAAATAAAATAAGACCCAGGCGTATATTTGAAGAAACATGGTAGCAGAATCTTTTTAAATGACTTGTTTTTTTCCCCCCCTTTATGTTTGTTCCAAATTTTCAGTTCTAAAAAAGAAAAGTCCAGATGGTTTCCTCCTATGTGGAGAGACATCAGACAGTAGAAAAGTTTCTATTTTTTCTTCTTGCATTTATCCTTCAAGGTTCTCCATTCATGACCAGATAAGCTGACCCTTTAAAACTGCTCAGCTACAGATGAATATCATGGCAAGTGGGAGGAAAGAGGGCTGAATGAAAAAAAGAGTCAGAGATCTGAAGTTGTAAGATAAAGGAGAGCAGAAGGGATAATAAAAATGACATTAAAGTGGCAACAATGGCTAGCAATGTTATTGGCTTTCAATAGAGATTCAGAGCAATGCTAATCTCTCTAGAGAATGTGCATGAGAAGTATAGAATGGTAGCGAACAGCCACTTTAATGGCCCAAGATGCAGACTACTTAAGAAATGCAGATGGATCACCAAGAAGGGAGTGGCAACAGAGGAAAAGGATCTATTAAACTCTCCAGCATTTACCTGTCCAATCCAAACATCAGGTTTCCATTCTTTGCATCCAAAATTTAAGCAGTTTGGATGGGAAAATCAGTCAGTCATTAGTGGGGTCTTCAGTTTTGTGACTCCTGCTCTTTGAAACCTCTTACTCCCTGGAAGTAAAATTGGCTCCCACCCTTCTGACTGCATAATGTCCCAAAGACTTGGCTTTGCCAATTGGCTTGGGACTTCCCTGGGGGAAATTCATACTGGAAGCGACTGATGAATCAAGAGGCAATCCCACCTCCCCTCCCCCTACTCATCCTGTTCCCAACCTCCACATCTTTTAACTAATTTTATCTTTGAATTTAATTACATTTTTACTGTTTTAGAAATATTTATCTTTTATGATTTTAACGCTTTTAAAGATGTAAGCTGCCCAGAGTCACTTTGAAACGAGATGGCTGGCAAATAATTCTAAGAAAATAAGAATAATAAAGTAGGATACAGGAGGGCTAGGATAAAACAAAATTCTATTCCTAGACACGATCTAGAATTTAAAAAAATAATGTAAAGATGCCCAATGAGTACCTTATTCTAAGAGGAAGTTTCTGAATAAAACAAAAACACTTATTCTACCTTTGGAGCCCATTTTTAGAGACACCGATAGGATCAAAAAATTATTTTGAGTATGTGTATTTCTACATATATGCATGCAACACATATGAAGTAATATTTTGGAAGGAAAAATACTTAGGGGCCTGTCAAATATTGCTATGTTTCTTTCTTTTGTCTTAATTGTTTTCAATGAAAAGATGACAAATTCAAGACACTTAAATATTTGTTCTGCAAATCCTTAGTGTTCTGAAAAGCAGTTTTGAATTAAAATGCCAAAAAGCAATGACAGAGAACATTTCCTGATTAGGAAGATAAAGAATAGCCTTGTCTATGGGAAATGACTAGAATGGTTATGCTTACTTTTTCATGGTAAACAAATCAATAGCAACAAGATAAATATAAATACAAAGTCAATCAGAAAGCCCAAAAGATGAGTAATATTGTACTGAAGGCACATTTTGCATCTGAGACAAATCTTAATTCAAGAATCTGCCATAGGAGCAAATTGTAAAGTTAGAAACATAAAATTGCTAACTTTTCTCATCCATTCTGAAATCTTTGAAATAGCAAGTAAACACAACAAATATTTCCAGCAAGATTAGACTGAAAACATATTTCATCTGGAATTCTAAAGTATCCAACTTGAA
The DNA here is from genome assembly GCA_032468195.1 of Cerberus rynchops. Taxonomy (NCBI): domain Eukaryota; kingdom Metazoa; phylum Chordata; class Lepidosauria; order Squamata; family Homalopsidae; genus Cerberus; species Cerberus rynchops. Next base: position 88,309 of record JANHFJ010004404.1, on the reverse strand, counting down.
AATAAATCCTACTGGCTTGTAGTTTGATGTGAACAATAGTCTTTCGATGTCTCCAGGGATATTTATCACACCAAGAGTTTTGTATTTATAGCAGGTCAGTTAAAGACCCAACAGTTGCATTCCAGACAACTGAAATACGCTTGGTTAGTGTTAATCTTGGATTGTTTTCTGTAGAAAGTAAATGTATGGTCCCAATTAGTAGATTAAAGACCCGATGTTACTTGTGATTTAAAAGGAATTTCTTATAGAGGTCAATTATGTATACACAGTACAATGAAACATGCTTATTTACTGAAAGTTTGCAATTATATGAAGATGGATACACATATGAAAAACTTTTATACACATTTTATTGCTGCTGCTTTATTGCCTTCTTTACTTTTCTTTGCCATGTTTTAATTAAATAAATTGAGAGAATCCACCAAGTCACATCTTGGTTTTTGCAGCGTAGCATGTTGTGAGAGTTCAGAAAACTGCTTAGCTTGAGGATTAATATATTAAGTGTGAATTGGTAATTGAGTTACTTAAGTTTGGAATTGTTGAAGTAAGCTAAGGAGTTGCCTTCATTCGTTTTGCTAGTCATAATCTTCAAACAAAGACTTTTTGAAAAAAACGGCTGAACTAATTCCAAGGTTGTTCACATGAATACAAATGCTTTGGTTTATGGGGTTTTCAGAAGATTAAATTTTAGAAGACGGTGGGATGGAAGAATAGTTTCTCCTTCCCACCCGTTTTTTAATTAGCTATATGCAATGCATTAGCATTAGCCTACTGCCTTTTCTCAGCATTTTTGTAAAACTTGACAGCAATAGATTATAGCACCTTCTTCATATGCTGAGTGGTAGAAAGTTGCAGGTACAACACAATTAGAGATTTACATAAGACAGGGCTGGAGATTTAACATGCTTTTATAAGATTTACTTTGTTTAAAAACATATGAGCAAAGCATAAATTAAAGCATTCCCAGAGTGCAGAAGATCCATTATATTGTGTTAAATTCCGTTGGTGGAAGAAATTGTGTACCAAAAACATTTTTAGAAATGTTTAATTTAATTTAATTTAATTTAATATCAGGATTTCTATACCGCCCCATCTCCCAAGGGACTCGGGACGGTGTACAGCCAAGTAAAACACATGTAAACAATATAAACAATGTAAAACCAGTTAAAATTAATTAAATTAAGGCTGAAAGTTATAAAAAATTTAAACAATTAAAATTTAGACTTTAAAATTCAACAAATTAAAAATTTGACATCAAATTCAAGATTTAAAAACCCCTCACATGTCAGGCCAGGCCGGCTTGTTGGAATAAATGAGTTTTTAGGGCGCGTTGAAGGCCCGGAGGTCCACAATGGTTCGGATCTCCGGGGGAGTTCGTTTCACAGGGAGGGCGATTAGAATCCTGATACGCAGATAGGAATTAATCTACACTGCATTATTTTGAAAAATATTTGTACCATTAAAATAAGAATTCAAACACGTCTACATTTTCAAAATGGTAGAAGCAGTCTTTTTATATGCATTGTTCCTTATTTTTCAGAGGTGTGTATGGCCATTGATAACATATACAGTTTAGTGGTTTTTCGGGAGTATAGGTGCGTGTTAAATTTATATCCCACCCATTCAAGGAAATCATGGATAATTTTCTGATTTGTCTCATTTTAAATTGAATATATATTTTATTATAACAACAACAATAATAGCCTTATATATAACTCTCTCTCTCTCTCTCTCTCTCTCTCTCTCTCTCTCTCTCTCTGGAATGCATTAGGTTAAGCTGAGAGTTATTCAGAGAGGAACATGCTATTCTCCTATATCTGAAACCTGAAGTGCAGTGTTGTTTTTAAACATTGCTTATTAATATAAAGACTAGAATGCTAATATCGTCGTTTCTGGAGTTCCCCATAGTCCATTAGACAAATTATTATCCCTGGGAAATAAGTTGCCATAGACTTTGTTCTCATGCAGCAAGAAGGAAAGTATTAGTGCCTCATGTTTATATTGTTCTCCAGGCAAAAATAATTACATAATATAATTAACATATTACAGAATATGTGTTATATTCAGCTGACTTTTTTTTTAATGGATAGGTATAAATTGGTACCCAAGGTAAACATTCTGCATGTGCTACTGATTACTGTAGACTGATTTCAAAAGTTAGTGTATGTAATACATGTGCTACTGTATTACATGCACTAACTTTTGGAATCAATCTACATTTTTGTAATGGCAGGACTGGACTCATAGCATGAAAGATGGGCTATATGAACCCTTCTTTCCCCAAAGTTCGTTGGTTTTCACAGACCTTATCCGATCTTCTGTAGCTGCTTGGTAATTATCATTGCTTCCATCTATTTTCTTATGGGATGACTTTTTCTGTCATATGCTCCTTAGCACTGGAGTATGAAACAGACAGGATAGTTTGTTGCATAACTTGTGGAAAAAAGTAGAAAGGGTGAAAGAATGAAATAAATTTTATAGCACTTTACAGGTCTTTGCAGTTTTGAGGTGTGTTGCTAGAGAAACAAGTTTCCCTCTTTTGAGGAATTAAATTAGTAGGATGAGGTATCAGTGAAAACAAATAATATTAAACATAAGAAAAAATATAAATATTTTTTAACCTTGGGGTGTCAAACTCAAGGCCCAAAGGCCAAATCTGGCCTGCGGGATGCTTAGATCTGGCCCGCAGGACCACCCTAGAAACAGCAAAGGACCATCCCGTCATGCCTCTGCCAGCAAAAACAGAGCTTGGGAATGGCTGCAGGAAGGGTGCAGGATATAACAGCCAAAAAGCTTGGGAACCTGCTTTTGCTGGCAGAGCACTCAGGCCACTACAGGCACCTCCGAGGCGAGTGATGCCACACCACCCTTGACCCCTGAGATCAAATACTACCCTGATAGCGCCCTCAATGAAATCAAGTTTGACACCCCTACCTTAGATAGTTAGACAAGGTTAAAACCTTAGATAAGGTTAAAAATAAATATATAAATGGAGATTTGTTTCAAATTCCAAGTAGTAATTTAAAAAAAAGAGATCTCCCATGGAAAAGTAAGTAGAACAATATTAAGACTGAGCAACTCCTAGGATGATAATTGGTTTGCTCCTATCTGAAAGCAGGCTGATGTAGAGAAATGCCACTTTGAATAAATCACAGAACAACTAAGCATGGATGGAGGATATAAATTTCCAGAAACATGCAGAAGATAAAGGAAAATAACTCTTGTGCATTACTAACTAGACACGTGTCTCCTTCCTTCGTTCCTTCCTTCCTTCCTTCCTTCCTTCCTTCACCAATATGTACAGCTACCTATTTCACAACAAGTACCTTTGTGTGGCATGCAATAGGACTAAAAACAGTTAATAAATACATTAAAAGTATAAAAATCAAGTTAAAACAAAGAGTAATAGATGAAAGGATGTTAAAAATAGTGGCGCCACATTAGTTCTCCTGGGGTCTCCAAGTCTGCTGGCGTAACCAGATCTTGAGAGAATTCTGGAAACTAAACATGACCAGATCAACCTCAGTTTGAAGAGTTGAAAATTCCACACTGGGCTGCCACAGCAGAAAAGGCTGTGCAAAGGCCAGGAATTGCATGTCTAAAAGCCTTGGATGGGAATCCAACAAGAAGATCCATAATTAGAGTCTAGATAAGAAAAAAAGATCCAAAGCAGTACTTTTATACTGCTGTAAAGAAAGAGCAAGAACATGTCTTTATAGTCACTAGAGAGATTTTACATTTAATTCCAGAGCATGGCCTACTATGGTCACTGTTTGCCTTTGTTATTTGTTTATACAAGCACAGATTGGTTTGAAAACTCTAGGCTGTCCTATTTCCAATTTGATCTATGATCAGCAGTCTAAACTGAGTGAGGAAATGGGATTAAATAAATTGTACAGAGAGTCAATAAAAATGGATAGGACATGAAAAAAACAAAACAAAATTATGATTTGCATTTGAATGGTGACCATACTAACTTGTATTTTTCAAATAGAATGCAACCAGAATACATTCTTTGGTTTTTGCATTCTCCAAATTTTATGAATTTGTTTCCAATAACAGAAACCTCATATATTGAGCATGCAGTTGTTAAAAATTATATAGTTATGTTTTTTCTTTAGTCAAAATTCCAAGGGGCTTTAAAACTGCATATGCTGAAGGAAATATGTAACAAAAATAACATCTAAATTTCCATGTATTTTCTAAACCAAAAAATATTAGCAAATAATCCAGTCAAATGTAGGCCTCAATAATCTTCAAAGATATACCTTTGAAGATTATTGAGGCCTACATTTGACTGGATTCACCTATCAATAAACTAAAGGGAAAATTAGAACTAGAGAGTGAAGTAAGAAACAGGACTGAGATTCTATGCCAGTGTAAATGTTTACAGCTACATAATTCAGGATCTGCAATATCAGAGTTTTGTTTCTTGTGGATTCTTGTGTTCTGGGCATGTATAATTTTGTTTGGAAGAAAAGTTTGTTGGTCAACATAACATCATTCTTCCTGCATAAACATTTAAGACTATAGTAAATTTCAGTATAATTATAGTGTGGCAGCACAGTTTTTCAGCCAGACTTTTTTTTCTAACATTTGCAATCATAA
>JANHFJ010004404.1:59270-69772 GCA_032468195.1 Cerberus rynchops | reverse complement strand
CATCCATCCATCCATCTATCTATCTATCTATCTATCTATCTATCTATCTATCTATCTATCTATCTATCTATCTAATCATTTCTTTATGAACTACCATATCCATTCTGAAGTAAGCATTTTTAATTGACTAGATAAGGAAAAATTGATTAATCCGATGAAGGATAAATATTGCTTGCCTCCCCAAGATGAAGTTATATTCTGCTCCTCTACCTAAACTTTCTTCCAGCTATTTCATCAGAATAAGCTCAGTTAGTTCTGGAGGCTTGGCAGCATAGATCAATTAGTGGACATTTTGTTATTCCTTAATGCTCTATGTTTCCCATTAGGCTGTGATCAAAGATAAAATACTAATGGATATCAGTAGGATGGAAGATTGATTACCAACTGATTCAGCAGTTCAATCAGCCACTCTCTGCAATTTCAGCATGAATGGCGTCTCCAGGGAACTAGGATGAGCCGATAGGATGAGCTGAGCCTAGGAAGGGAAGGAGGGAAAAAAATAAAACTGCTTTAAGAATGTAGATAAGCTCAGATTGCATTAACTGGGGGGAAAGGGTTCCGTTACATAGTACCAGCTTCCCATTCAAAAGCTCTGCTGCTCAAAAATGCACCTTCAAATATTTATGAAAACTAAAGCAATTGTTTTGCTTCTTCGGTAAAGTATCTTACACCGTCATGAGAAAGAAACAATAGCTGGCCCGTCATTTGCATGCCATTATTATTATTTCCTAAAGGAAAGACTCTTGCAGTGGAAACCTTCACAAGCTATTTTATTTTATTTATTTTTATTTTTTAAATGATAACAATTTAACATTATGTAAGGTCCTTTTCTTTTTCAAAAGAATAAATAACTTCAAGGGAGATACAGAAATTCCCTAATATTTTGAACTTCTCTCAGAGTTTATGCAATGCAATTTCATTTTAATATATGCTGATTGGTATACATTCAAAGAGACAATAAAGTATTCTCTTCTCTTCTCTTCTCTTCTCTTCTCTTCTCTTCTCTTCTCTTCTCTTCTCTTCTCTTCTCTTCTCTTCTCTTCCCTTCCCTTCCCTTCCCTTCCCTTCCCTTCTCTTCTCTTCCTCTCTCTTCTCTCATCTCTTCCCCATCCCCTGCCTCTACTTTCATCCCCTTCCCCCTCTCCTTACCTCCCCTCCCCTTTCCTTTCATTGTCCTCTCCTCTTTACTTAAATGAAGACACTTTCATTTACCCAGGTATCTCTTATGAATGTCAGGCTTCTATAAGATAATGCTACCTGCATATATTTATAAAAGAGCTTCCAGATGATTTCAGAAGATAAGCAATAGAAAGTCCATAATTATCCCTACTGCTGTCAGGAAGTTTTCAAAGGCATTTAATATCCTGTCATGGTGCTCAGTGTGAACAGATAATGAAACCATTTATCTTCATGGAAATCAATTAAAACTTAATTAAAACAGTTAATAAAAATCATACAGTCATCTCCTTTCTGCACTCCATCAATACAATAGATGTTAACAGTTTCGCCGTTATTTCTACCTTCTATTAATACATCTTTACAAACAATTCTTAATATGGATTACTATATACCTCGACTTCCTTGGCAGCTGCTTCGCCAATCAGCAACTGAAAATCAAATCAGGCTGAAAAACCTATCACTGCTTTCCTTGACCCATAGAGACACAAATACAGCCAAAGTATTTGATGATTCATGGGTAGGAACCCAGCCTGAAGAGCTTCAATTTAGGTAAGTTTGCTGTACATCTTCCATGGCAACAGTTGTTAGAAATGACTGATATCCAGTAGCGTGTCTAAATAAGAGGTGAACTCCAAAACTTGGCGATAAGGTTACATTTCAGAATTATCTATCTAACCTTCAGATTTGAAAAGCTGGAAAACTTGACAGAACCAATAAATAAAACTTTTGTCCTCATTCAAGCTAGTATTTTAGTTCAAGTTTGCCAAGACTAGTTATACTGGAAAAGCTGCATGGTGGCCTAGTGGTGAAGACTCTCACCTCCCACTCTGAAGGTTTAGAGTTCAATCCTAGGTAGCATCAGATGTTTCTCTCCTACGTCACAAACAAAAAATATATCTGCTGCGAACTCTATGTAGTGTCAGAAGGGCATCCAGCCAGTAAATGCTCAGCTCCATCCAGTGCCCTCAACTCTACCCTGAATTAAAGGATTATGGGATTGTAAAAAGGGAGTTATTTACATAATTAAAATACGATTATTTTAAAATCTTGTTTAAAAAGATGTAAGACCTTGATGGTAGAGAACTGGGCATATTGTATTACGAGGATTTCAGCTGAGACAATACCAGACCACTATCTTTTTACTGATTTAATATATGACAGATGTATATAAGCAAAAGCAATGTGTGTTCATAGATACTTTTGCACACAAAAGCAATTGAACAGCTGGTAGCTGGATTATAATACCCATTAGACAAGAGTACATTTTTAAAAGATTAATTGCCAACTGAAATATTACTGCCAAATTAAATTGCATGTTAATATGCTGTTCCTCAGTTATCAGGGAAATGAGAGAGCATGCATACCTCAGAACTAGTTATTTATTGTTTATGTAACTGTTGTGCTTGATTCAGAGCATCACAGTGAAAAACATAAGCTCAGTAAGGATCACAAGAGATGATCTGGGAATTAAAAACTAGGTTCTAGGAAAAGAGATTGTAGAAGCTGAGTTTGTATTTAACACTATCATATATCTTGTCACAGTTCATAGTGGCATGATGAAAATTCAAACTACATATACATTGTTTTGCACTTTTTAATTTAATCAAGGACTGCATGAATTCCAGAATAAATCTTGTTTGGAATCTGAAAATCAGTTGAACTCTTTCTTTGAAACTTTCTATATCAGAACTGAGTACTGTAAAATGAAATATGTTTATATATTTCACTTTAAAATATACAAAGAACAGGAAATGCAACAAGAATGAGCAACCAGAGTTGTTTACAATGATCTTTAAAGAAGCAACTCCAGTTGTATGTGTATCATAGGTAAATGTGCTTATAGAAGACACTCTTTTAATTTCTGTTCTTTATTTTGTTAAAGATGGTAAACTCATCAAACCGGCTCAAAGTCATTCAGCTGGCATCTGTGCCTAAGAGGGTGTGTGTGTACATGTGCGTGTGAACCCCCCCTCCCCCTGAAAAAGCAGCATAAACCTGACAGAGAATTCTGGCATGTGACCTTTCATTGAAGAAATACCTTTATCAATAACAATAGACCAGAGACCAGGAACCAGACATTTAAGTCACAGGTTAGCATTTGTTTCTAACAGTATTTTTTCAGCATTAAACAATGTAGAATTTATTTAGCTATTAGTGATGGTAAATTAAACATTTAATAAGGATTTCCAACTAGCAGAATAAAGTAGCAAATACATTTCAAGCATATTGTTTAAATACTGAAGTTTTAAAAAAAACTTTCACAAAATATTCTGTGCAAAGCTTTTCTAAACATCTGTATAACAGATGTTGGGCTTTCTTAACCATCAAAATGTTCTTTTCTTATTTCTGTAGGTTAATCTTCCATGCAACATGAAAAAGTAATAAAATAAGCAGAAGAGCTGGTCCTACAGCTTTTTTTTTTTTTAAAAAGCTATCATCTATAATTAATCTGAAAGAAGGGCATTGGATACAACTCTTATTGGATGGAGGTAGACTTAAGCATACAAATGCAAACATAGAAATAGTGAGACTAAAACCTGTAAGATCAACTGTCCCAATTCTTTCTGAGGCATTTGATTTTATTTATTGATTTGCTCAAGTAGCCTGGCATCTTTAGTTAATTTTCAAACTGCTCCTTTTCATTTTTAGGAGCATCTTTGATACTGTACTAACTTGGCACACTATCTGAGTAAGGGATATTGAATTTCAAATATTTCATGATATCTTTATAAGCTCACAGCTGGGAACAAAATATGACTTTTAAAATTTGTAGTGGAAAGGAAGATATCTCACCGGTATCTGAAGTTGCTTCTTAATGTGAAATGAAATGATACAGAAGGTGGGACATGGACTGTCACGCTGTTCTTCTTTATAGTTTCACTACACACAACCCGAGTGAAAATGCAAGACAAGTAGATGAATAGTGTATGTATAATGTGTGTAAGCACGTGTATTCCTTTCATATACAGTAGCTAATTTATGACCACAGGATAATAGTTATCTGCATAGATTAGCATGAACAGTTTTGCCAGGAAAGTTTACTAGATAAACCATCAAAATGGGATAAATGCTCTGAACTTCCATTTCTTACTCCAACCTCCCATCATAGAATGATTCTAAATGTATGCCACTATTGTCGAAAAGATCCAATGAACATTTGACCTATTTCAAGTCCTTTGTAGGAATGTAGCAGGCGAAATTAATGATGAACAAGAATTTAGTGCTGGTTTTACCTATCATTTTAATAGGATTTAATTGTGCTTCATCTACTTAGGATGGTTTCCTTGTTCATTTATCAATATCTAAGACAGAGTGCCATTCTTAAGATGATATATTGGCTAGAATTAGAGTTTTACACATGTAAAAAGGAGTAGTTAACTCATTTGCTATTTCTATGTTTCCCAAATATTAAATCTGTCACTGCATCCCTAAAAGAGGAAAATATTCATAGTAAACACATGTAGGCAGATGTACGTTCTGCGCATTAGCCAAGGAAACACTGTATGAAACTGGCTTTGCCAAAACAGAAAATATTCAAACTCTGCAATTATGAATAATGCAGAAGCTTAATTCCAACATAATCTATTATCTTTCCTGCTTTCTGCAAGGAGTCCTACTGTGACATTAGAAAAAATAACTAAGGAACAAGATGATCTCTGCCTAGGAGGTAACAGTTTAGTTTTATATAATGTTAGAGAATAGATTGTAATTTTCCTATAAACTGAATTTGTTTGGTCAATATTTCAAATTGGAGTGTGCTGTATATTATTCACTACACTGCTATTTTATTGTATTTGCACAGTGTCGATATCAGTTTTTCTACTAATCCCTAAGTGAGTTTGATTTCCTGGTCAGAATTAAGGGATTTTTCTCCAGAGGTGGTCATAGAATGATGGAATAAAATAGGGAGGTCACCTTCAGTGCACACATTTTCACAATTTCAGATTGGTTAAACTCTTCCTGGATGATAGGATTAAAAAAAAAGATTATGGAAGTGAGTTAAACTATGTAAAAGGAAGATCTATATAGAAGAAAGGAACAGAAGGAGCTATGGGGTAATTATGCATTTGTGCAACAAGAAAGCAACAGAATTTTAAATACTGTAATGTGCCCTCAAAAGTTCCTATAAAGAAAAAGTGTTTCTAAAGAAATATAACTATGAACACATTGGTCTATACATTAAGACATTTTCTCGTACCACTTTGTAAAATATATATTGTGCTAACAATTCTGTTCTTGGTATATGCCAGTGGTGGTGAACCTTTTACTTACCGAGTGCCAAAAAGTATGCGTTTTACGCATGCCATCTGCACTTGCATGCGGCTCCTCCACATGTGCTGCATGTGCAACCACACCATCTGCGCATGTATTCAGCTTTTGCATGTGCAATGCATGCATGTTGCATGCAGGCACTCATGCACACATGAGCAATTGCGTGTGCATGCACAGGGGAGATCTGAAGACTAGCTGGATTTCCTGCTGCAATCACACACATGCACAGCGGAGGCTGGAAGACCAGCTGGGTCTCTGCAATCGTGCATGCATGCATGCACAATTGCATGTGCATGCTCATCTGGAGGTAAGTTGGTCAATAGCTTTTGTACCCAGCAAGATGGCTGTGCATGGCACCGATGCCATAGGTTTGCCATCACGGGTATATGCCATTAAAATTGGGGGATAGCATCAAAATCAAGGGCAGAAAGGGGAAAATCTGGAATCAAATTAAGACTTTTTACAAGAACCAGATAAAACACTTTTAAAGTATTTACATTTAAGATGGCTGGACATTTGAGTAGTAGCTTTCAAACCAGGCAACTAGAAATGAGTAGTTCTCATGATAGCCTCTCCACTTAAGCTATCAAGGGTCTAGATTTGAAGATGTCTTGTTCTAAAGCAGGACACTTCATGAATGTAGGAAGGCAATAGGCCACATGATCTTTATCCTGGAAATGTAGAAATGATTGGCAGAAGGATTTCAGAGGAGGAACTAAGACACAATGGGGGCGGGGGGGAGAGAGATGAGGTGATAATATTGGGAAGGGTGGATTAAAAAAAAAGGAAACTTCCGGTTTTGCCTCAGAATTCTGTTTCCAGGTTCCTTGTGTCTATCACAGGAATTTCATTCTGTATTCTTGACACTGAAGGTAAAATCTGACTCCTACTGACTCCAAACAGCCATCTCTTCTTAAACCATGTCCCCTCTCTCTCTTCATCACACAACCTCTGCGCATATATTGGTTTCCTTTAAAAATATTACATGGTTTTGGACAGGAAAAGATCTTTGCACCGTAACAAAATAATTAGTATTCTAAACTCAACAGTTTTGTGATTCATAGATTCTCTTCTCTGTTAATATGCCATCTATTTTTGCTGCCTCAGACAGAAAAGCTACCCTGAAAATGTGCTACTTTAGAGCTGTTCAGCAGATCTTCCATGAAATTCCAGGTATAACTATAGTATCATAATATTTTCATGTTCTGGGCATGAAATACTAACAAATGAAATCAAAATGGTTTGGTATGTCTCAACCTCATTAACACGCTGGCCACAGTGCTGAGTGTAAGCAATTAAAATCCTTTGTTAACTTCCTGATTAGCTTTGGACAAAATACTGTCTTGATCTTGCAGCCTAATTTACCAAATAGGGATGCTGTTGAGCTTTGGATGTTGCCCAGATCTTCTTAAAGGTGCATGTGGATAGAAGTGTAACTGGCTCTTATCAATCCTCCATAGTCCAAACTCTTTCTTGCATGAAAGTTAGTGGTGTTTTTCCTGTTTTCCCCAGATTTACAAATCTAGATTTACAAATCTACAAACAGCACCAGAACTACATCATCAGGTACTGGTAGCTTGTTAAAATGCATTTGACCTCACAGGTTGTTCTGCTTCACAGAAAAGAAAGGGCATTGAAAAACTCAACAGGGCATGAGGGAGATGCCAATGATGAAATTAAATGAAGAATTTCTTACAACACCAATAACCATTCGATGGTTATACATTCACAATACTTTGAGATTTGTCCTTTCCAGTTTTAGCCCTTTTTATTTGTTTTGCATTTTACTTTTCCCGGAAGACAAGGCCAATGGATGTCAACGATTATAAGCATTCAGCTGTAAATGCTTTCATCTCATGAGTTATTAGCATTGTTTTCCCCCTCCCCACCAGCTCCTAGTACATACAAACTATATTGATGGCGCTTGGCATTTCTAAAGGGAAATAAGTGAACATTCTTTCATTTTTACTGAAAAAAAGTGAAGTAGAATAAGGGTTCCCCTATTTTAAAAGGAAGTATATATTTTGCCTACACAAATACAAACACTTCTGGGAGGAATAGACCTTTTGAATAAACATTCCAATATTAAAATAAGGTTAGAGCAGGGGAGTCAAACACAAGGCCTGCGATGTGGTTGGATCCAGCCTTTGGGACCATCCTGGAAAATGTAAGTGTTTGGCCAGCATGGCTTTGATCCTAACTATCCAATGTGAAGAGGAAACATTGGGCCAGTGTGGCTTTGACCCGGTCTACCCAATGTGAAGAGGAAACATCAGGTTAGCATGGCTTTGACCCAGTCTACCCAATGTGAAGAGGAAACATGCCAGCAGTTTGAGGAGAGGCATCAAGCTGGCCAAACCAACCCAGTGAGCCATACCTGCCCGGCTCCCTGAGGTCAACCATAGCTCTGATGTGGTCCTCAATGAAATTGAGTCTAACACCCCTGGGTTAGAAATATTATTTAAGAGTGAACTTGATTTTGAATTGTATTATATTATCACTTCTCTCTCTCACATAGTCATAACTTTTTACCCAGAAATCCATATTGCTGTCTGGTGTTCATTGTGTTATCCTTTGTTGCTTAATTCAGATTTGTGGTAGGGTTTGGTTTTTTTTTGACAATAAAACATTTTTCTGAGACTCCATGGAGGCTTTTAAGGACAACTGCATCTTTAATTAAATGAATTAGCCTTTAATTGATTTTTTATTAGTTAGTTTCTATTTTCGATTAGAGGGTTTTTATTATTGGTTGCTGTTAAATAAAACAATTTAACTGTGATTAGTGTCTCCTAAACCATAGCAACAGAAGACCAATTAAGTAGCCTGGACTGAATCTTCATATAGGCAAAAATCCTACCCTAAGAAGGGCATGGCAAAAAGTAAGGAATCTTATACACAGTTGCATATGAAACTTGGTTTGAAGTATCAGGGTATTTCAATATTGAGAGATTTTGGATAAGGCCAATAAAGACAATTTTAGTTCTTCGTTAAATCATTTTAAGGTGAAGTAAACTCCCAGTAGGACTAAAATAATGCAACATCTGGATGAAAATTTCAAAGTATGATGCCAATCTATCACATTTTTACTTTTCAGCAAGTCACTGAATCAAAGAGTTTATCACATGATGGTTGATTTAGAGAAAAGGTATGGTAAAGTGAATAGTTTTATGATGATTTATTTGCATGGTAATGGATTTGAAGGCTGCTTTTGAATATGATAAGATTATTATTAGTAATACTGCTTTACAAAGCCTTAGTATGACCACACTTGGAATACTGCATCCAGTTTTGGTCACCACAATATAAAAAGATGTTGAGATTCTGGAAAAAGTGCAGAGAAGAGCAACAAAGATGATTAGGGCGCTGAAGGCTAAAATATAAAGAATGGTTTCAGGAATAGAGTATGTCTAGTGAAAAAGAGGACTAGGAGAGACATGATAGCAGTGTTCCAATATCTAAGGTGCTACCAAAGAAGAGTGGGGTCAAACTATTTTCCAAAGCATCTGAAGGCAACACAAGAAAAAAATGGATGGCGAGTAATCAGAGAGAAAAGCACCCTAGAACTAAGGAGAAATGTCCTAACAATGAGAACAGTTACTTAGTGGAACGATTTCCTTTCAGAAATTGTGGGTGCTTCAACACTGGTGGCTTTTAAGAAGAGATTGGACAGAAATTTGTCTGAAATGATATAGAGACTCCTGCTCAAGCAGGGGTTGGATTTGAGGTCCAAGGTCCCTTCCAACTCTGTTATTCTTTGTGCTAATGTATGATGGAAGTGTGAATAAATGGAATGCTTATAGAATAAGGAATGAGAAAAGGACGTGTGATAGTCCTTTGGTTGTTTAATATATTTATGGGAAAATGTATAATAAATGCTCATCCTGTGATGTGTTGGCTGGGGACATATATATTTGCTGTTGTGTTAGATGTGTTGGCTGGGGATGTGAATATATGGGTATTTTTGTAAACAGATAATGCCATGTTTCTTGGCTGAGAATCAAATGATTTGTAGCAAATGTTACATAGATTATATATGTCTCATGAGAAGTATGGATCTGAAAATTAATATAATAAAAACTAAGGGAAATGAGTGAGAGAAAGTGTATATAAATAAAAAGAAAAGCTAGAGTAAGTAGATTAATTTTTCTGCCTTGTGTATTAAAGAAGGGGGAATGGATGCAGAAATTTTAAGATGTGGAAATGTTAACAGAATGGGAGAAGATAATACTGTACCTATTGCAGTATTTTGAGGAATGAATTTCAAAAGGAGAGAAAATCACATGTACAAGAGTTTTTTTATTTAAAAAAAACTTTATTACAGAAAGACGAGAGTTGGATATGTCGACCTAAAGCAAAGCTCTTGAATGCAATCAGAACAGATTACAAAGAAGTATGTTCATGTGTAGTAAAATAAGATGAAGAATGAACAAGTGTTGAATGAACAAGAGACACTGAGGAGCTGAGATGAGGACTACAAGCTACCATCCGCCAGAGCAGCAGCGCCAGGAGTGGCCTCAAACAGCCAGGACTGCCAGAGCAGCAGCGCCAGGAGAAGCCTTGGGGAACCAGGCCCACCGGCAGCAGCACCAGGAGCAGACCCACAGCAAAGACTGCTGTGTGTGAGTAGCTGTGGGGAGATCAGACATCCCACCCCCCTCGCTCTCCCAGGACTTCAAATTGTAAAATCTAAATTTAATTTAAATATTATTCTAACTTGTAAAGTCTAAAATTCCTAAATCTTAATTGTAAATGTCTTCTTTAATGTAATTTTCATAACTGAGCGGTTACACAAAGCACTTCACTACATATTGTACCATGTATGATTATGTATGTGATACATAAAATCTGAATCTGAATTCAGATACTGTCCACTGTCCATTTTACCAACCTGGGAAGGATGGAAGGTTGAGTCAACCTTGAGCTGGTCATGATCGAACTCCTGACTGTGGGCAGAGTTTGCCTGCAATACTACATTCTAACCACTGCGCCACCATGGCTGCTTTTGATCCCCAGACGGACATAAGGCATGATGGATGCCTAGATGTGAGCAT
>JANHFJ010004402.1:33361-47153 GCA_032468195.1 Cerberus rynchops | reverse complement strand
GATAAACCACAGATATCCATCAAGTGAAAAAATAAGCAAATGAGTCTTTTTCTTTTTCAGTTCATGTATGGTTTGTGAGAACACAGAGACTAGCACAAATGGAGTGTATGGAAAGTCCCTTTACATTAATGAATATCCATCACAGATTATTTTACAAATGGTCCTAGATAGTTTTTAGCAATATATCATAATGCAATGTGTAAAAAGGGAAAGATTTTTGTGGAGTTTTGAGCTCTATATGTCATTTTTGTTAAAGTGATTGAAGTAGTGATACTTTAATTTATGATTTTAGCCTTAAAGTAAAGTTATACACTTTTTAAGTCTTAGATTACAGAAATATTCTTCCTACTAGTGTATTGCTCATTATGTTTTACATATATTCCAGCAGTTGTGCAGATGCTCAGAAGGAACAGGCAGATTTATTTATTTTAGTGTCACAGTTGTCCAAATCCAATGAACTCCCCAATTTTTTATCTGTGTCAGTTTTATATTGTTTCTTGTGTAGAATGTCATGTGGTGCTTAATTAATACCTTCACAGATTCTTTTCTGCAATTTTTCAGTGATCTCTTCCATGGCTTTGAATTCCTGAGCATAAAAAATATGTTTTTCAACAGGTTCAGAAGCAATTGCTCGTAATTCTTCCTCAATCGATTTCCCTATTCCAACAGCATATATAATAATTCCTAAAAATGAAACAAGTTTAATTTCATAATATAGTTCAAGACTGAGATATAGCATTTAAGCACTATTAATAGAAAAGAATTATATTCAAAACATTATCTACAGAGAATATTTCAGAAGCAACAATAGAATGCAAGAGTTCTAATTCAGATGAAGCAAGTTACATTTAATATCAGAAATGTAACAAATTAATTCTGATTAAGCTAAGTCCTATTATTTTGATTTATCATGATCAAAATATAGGTTCCTTCAAATTTCTTACAAAGTTGGTTACATTTAATTGCTTTGATGTAAAAATATGTATTTAATCATTACCTATTATTACTATGATTGCAGAATCATAGTCAGGGGAGTCTCAAATGTAAATAAATTTATTTAGACTGGCATTCTATGGACAAATTTATTCATAAGTGCTCACTCTTATATTTTTTATCTGAATTAGTTGTTATAAATCACTGTATTCTGCAAGTTAATTTCCTTTAAATACATTTGGATTAAAACTGCCACAATTCCATAAAAATGTGGCTTTGGAAACTGAAAATTTATATTGAGTCCAGTGTAAGATTTCCAAACCTTCCCTAACATCAAACAAGTAGTATGCATTTCATTCCTAGAGAATTCTCCAGAATCCTTCTTCTAGAAGTTAATAAAAAGGTCTAGATTAAAAAAAAGTATATACCATATACTGTATATCTTAGTAAAGCAGCATTACTTTTGCAGCTTTCTTTTGTATTTCTTTTACTGTTTACACTTCTAACAAATATTCATCCTACCACTTTGCTTTGCTCTAGCTGCCCATTCAGAAGCATCATCTTGAGCGCGCCCATCTGTAAAAACAACTGACACCCTGGGAACATTTGCTGAGATGCGCCTGGCTCCCTCTGCTTCAGTGAAGCTTTTCTCAGTCATCTGTTTCAGTGCAAGCCCGGTCATGGAGCCTTTCCCCATGTATTTAATTTGTGTCACTGCTTTCTTCATATCTTTGGCTGTGTTGAATTGTTTCAGTGTGAATTCTGTGCGAACCTGGCTGGAATATTGTAACAAACCAATACGTGCAGCTTTGGGAGATACTGTAAGAGAGTCCAAAATTCCCAAGACAAATTCCTTGACAATTTCAAAATTATTTTCTCCTAGACTTTTTGATCCATCTATCACAAATACCAAATCAATTGGTCCTTCATTACATCCTGTTAAAATAAAATGAACAAATGAAATAATAGAATATTGTCAGTGAAAGAATCTATTTCTCCAACGTAAGGATTTATCACATTCATAATGTTCAATGTAATTGCATACAAGGTACTTACATACAAATAAATTAAAAGTCATCAATATGTTTTTTGCTAAAAAAAAATTGGCAAAACATCAAAATAAGTTGTTTTTTAATCTGCAATGAAGATCTGATGACTGGAGGAAAAATGGTTAGGCTGAATGAAAAGCAGCGATGGAATCCAATTGGTTTTGCTACTGGTTCAGTGTGTGTGCATGGGCTCCAACCGCACTGCTGCACGGCTGCTAAAAAAATAATTTACACTCACCAGAGACAGTTGGGATGAGTAGGAAGGCTGCAGAGGTGCGCCAAACAGCTAATCCGCACTGATTAAGAAAAAAAACCCCATGCTATAGGCAGGAAAGGGCAGGGGAAGATGGGTGGGTGGGGCCAAATTCAAATTGCTGCTACTGGGTCTGGAGATCCGGTGCGACCAGGCTGAATTTCACCACTGATGAAAAGTCTTTTTTCATTTATACTTATAACAGGAAAAATATGCTTAAGCAGTGTTTTATTCATTTATTAATCAAATTTATATAGCTGCCTATCTAGCAAGAAATAACTTTGGGTAATGCACTTTTTTTAAAACCATATCCTTACAATATTGCTTTACTTGAAACATCTGAAATCCTCTAACCACTCTGTCAATCAGGTGATCCCATTCCAATGGATTATGTTACGGTGTTGCAAATACAGCTCCTCCCTCTGGTCAACTTCCAGAATCATTCTGCTTTGGACAGTGAGAAAATCTGGCTCTTTCAAGCCAGGCTCTCTTCTTATATCTGCCATATATAGGAACCATCTCAGCTCAGAGAGATAGCTTTGAAAAAGGGTTCAATCCAAGTAGTAGCACCTAACCACTAGTGAAGACATCAATAAAGTAGCAAAGAGAAATCTCCGATGCTTCATGATGCAATTCTTTACTGCCACATCTCACCAATTGCTATTTGGACTCCTTTTGAAAGAGTGGGTAGTGCAAACTAATTAAATATAATAACAATAAAAATGTTTACTAGTTCTAAGTTAATTGAAATTACCTTACTGTAACTTAATTCTAATTTCATTAAAATCACTTTCAGTTTCTAATTTAGTTCTAGAATTGCTTTTGTTTCCCTAGCTCCACTTATTTTTGGGACTAGAGTTCTTAGAATATTACTCAAATATCAAGTGCAGTTCTTTTTCTCCTTAAATGTTGCACATGTGTGCACCGAGCTGTAGTTTAGTATAATATTTGAATATGGTCAGGATCTCTTTTGAGAAAGACTTCTTCCAACAATAAACTAAATAATAATGGGGTGATAGATATAAATTACTTACTTTTGCATGTTTTCCCATCATTCCATAATATAAATCCTTCATAGCATTCACAGACATATGAATCATTAATATTAACACAGATATGTTCACATCCATGGTCAATGGACTTGCAGACATCTTGATCTGGGTACAATCAAAGAGATTTCTGATAAAAACTTTCTAAAGATATGATATACTAATATCTATAATATTTAACTTCTTAGCTGTATATGCAAGCTGGATTTCAAGAAAGTCAATTCTTACAAGTGTAGAGAGATATGAGGCCCTGTACTGGGGACAGAAATTGTCAGATCAAGGGAAGCCATGGGAGGCTTGGAAATTTCTCAAAAATAAGATATTGAAAGTATAATCGTATATCATGTTAATGGGAAAAACTTGGGATGGAAAAACACAGGAAATTCAGAGGGAGAGGAAACATTTGATTTAGGTAAGTCAAAAGAGTCACACAAATGAAATGGAAGAGGGGTGTAATCACCAGGGAAGCAAACCAGCAAGTAGCTTATATCCCCAGAAAAGTGTAAAAGTATAAAAGGAATTTAGGCTTGAAAGCAAAGCTAAACAAAGGGTGGTTTGTTTGTTTTTTTTTGCTTATCTGTAGTTAAAAAAAAGAAAAAGGAAGCAATGCAGTCGCCTATAGAAGATAGTAATGTAATAGGTAAAGAGATAATAACAAAGCTTCTCAACTCTTTGCTTTGTTCTTCTCCCAAAAGAGAAACTGCTCAGATAAAACTAAGTAGAAAGAATAAGCAAGTGAAAGCAAATAATAAGACATTTAGGGAGCACACAACTATCAAAAATGAGATTAAATCTCCTAGACCAGATTAATATCTAACTATCCTAAAGGAATTAGATGAAGTTATCCTGGAGCCCTTTTCTGGTGATCTTTGAGCAATCACAGAGGTATGTAATGTCATAGAGAAATTCAAATCTTGTTGCTTTCTTCAAAAAGGGGGGAAATGGATTTGGGTAACTATGGGAAAGTTGACTTATTGCTGATACTGAACAAAACCTCTGATACCAAATAAATAACCAAGCAGTCATTTTGTAAACATTTAGAAGAGATAAAAATATTTTCTTCTATATACTGTTGATTAGAATACACTTAAAATATTGTATTATAATATTATGCATCTACAATATGGTATCAAATTCTGGGCATTACAAAGATATTAGCAAACTGAAAATGTCCAGAGGTGAGCAACCAAAATAATGAAGGACCTAGAAGGAAAAAGTAATTATGAAAAGCTTGGAAACCCTGGAGTATGTTTAGCTTGGTGAAGAGAAGCCTATAAGAAGGTATGGTAGCATTATTCAAGTCCTTGAAGGGATGACATGCATAAAATGACAAGAATTATTCAGAGTTAGTCTAGAAGACAAATAACGAAAATATGGATTTAAATCCTAAGGAAGTAGATTTTGATTGGACTTTAATATTTTTGGTAAAAGTTGTTCAACTGTGAAATAGAGTTCTTTAGGGGCATGAAACCTAATCAGTGATGCTGATTATTCATTCTTTTTTTAGCATGATAAATTATCTTCAGGGATGCTTGCTTACTTCTGCAGGTTCTTCTATCTTTGTTTAGTATGAATCCTTCATGACACCTGCAGACATATAATTCACCATCACTGTCACAAAGTTGCTCACATCCATGGTCCACTATCTTACAAAGATCTGTACCTGAAAAGAGTTGAGAATGCAATGTTTTACATTGACAAAGTACATGTTAAAATAAGCATCTATTGCTCTGCTTCCCAACAGCTCCTACATCATAATCCCTATTCTTATTCCTTGTTTTATTTCACAAATCTCAAAAAACGAAACAAAACAAAACCTTAGCCAAGTCAACATCTATTTCCTGCCAATAAGATACTATTTAATTTATATAGGGGCTGTAGTTACTCAATAACTGCAGTTTTATTATAAATAACAGGCCACACTGACATTCACAGCGAACACATTTCCATGCCAGACATGCTCAGAGGTTCTATCAATCTTTACAATATTGATATGTGTTCCTGATCACATTCAAAATCAAATTTCTCAAGCTCTTCCCTCTGTTGAATTTAGGAGATTTGAGTCCATTTGAAACAAAGAAACAAATTGTTCACCAAAGGCAGAAACTGGGATTTCACATTCAAGGCCTCAGAAATCAACTGATTCAAATTTCCAGGAAGAAAGAAAAATACATCTAAAGAAAAGCAATAAAAACACTTGTTCTAAAAACCATATTTATTTTTATGAAAAAATGTGAACATTTCAGTCAGGAACTGTATTAGACATTTTTGCTATTGTTAGTTAATCTTTGTAGTCTTTTGTAATATCTCTCTTCAAGGTCAGGAATTCTGTGTATTTCAGGTTGTCTTTTCTGCATGCGTATCCTCAGGTTTTGTATGAGAGTTTTAAATTTTTTTCATTTATAATCAATCTCTTTTTTATGCAGTCTATGGGATAGTAATCTAGTCTTTAAGGGACCAGTACCATCTAGAGGTCTAACTGGAACATTGCATGTGCTTTTAAAAATGTTCTTTTCCTTGGTGATTGGATTTTTAAAAAGATATTTACTTTTTTAAAATAAAGTTTGTTTTTGTTTATCTGTGATGTAAGTAAATTGAAGAGCTGGTATTTCTAGTTACTTACCTTCATTTCTTTCTTTCTTTCTTTTTCTTTTTTCACTTCCATTTTATCAATTTGAGACCTATTGATACACACACTGAGAATAGGATAGGGTGTCAAGTATGGCAACCCCAGATTTTGTAGATGGCAGCAGTGCTAATTATCAAGCAGCTTCGAAGAACAGAGTAGGAGGTGGGACAATGATGAGTATTCTCAGTGGTATTCTGGGAGAGTATGTTTGAAACTTTCAGGCTTTTACTGTGCAAGTTCAGCCATGCTACAAGTTTATTAGTTTATTTTGTGCAATGCATATTTAAGGGCAAAAAGATACAGAAGCAATTCAACTAAAATCAAGCTTACGTCTGCAGGCTTTCCCATCACTCTGAAGCACATATCCTTCAATGCACTGGCAAATATAAGACGTTCCAGTGTTCACACATAAATGTTCACAGCCATGGTCATTCATCAAACAATAATCTGCTCCTGAGGACCAGTTTAAGCATAATTAATTTATTTATATAGGTACATATTCTTTATACTCTATAAAACCTTGGTTTGGGTACTATTTTGTGCTTTTTAATCTGATGTTAATCCTTGCTTAACTAGGTAGAGGCAGCTGGTGAGGATGTGTTTAGCTGTGCATATTTTGTATGGAATAAGTATATACAGTATATCACTTGAATTACATACGTTTAAAGTTCCACAAGTGGCTGCACTTACTGATACCTATGACAAGGCCGCCTTACAATAATTCAAAAGAGAATAGTAATACTTCTCTTTGTTTTGAAATATACTCTTCTTTTTTATTTCTATTTGGTTTTTTTTTACTTCTTTTTACGGTATGAAATTTACTGATGAGTCTTCTTAATGGAATCACATTTTGTGGAAAATCTCTCCCTATGTCAGTTCTTTTGCTTTTCTGAGTAGTTTTCTGAGTAGCACATGCTTTCCTTGACCATTCAATACATTCACTGATAGTTAATGTGAAATTCTACGTTAGTTGAATAAAGCTTTGCTAGAAATTATGGAAAACAGTCTAAGCACTATTTTGTTTAATTTTATAGAATACAAACTTACGTGAACAAGTTTTCAGATCCTCATTAATGATAAATCCTTCAGAGCACTGGCAAATGTAGGAATCTCTGGTATTTAGACAGAGTTGTTCACACCCATGATTGAACTCAGCACAGTGATCTATTCCTGAATTGTTGTGTTGAGCAGTAAAAGAAAAAAGACTTGAATTTTCAAACTATAAAATATCTAGATATTAAAACTTCAGAAACCGAATCAGATACAAAATAGTAATTTTTTATTTTCTGTTCTACAGGTACTAACATCTGTCACAAATAAAAAAGCTTTCTTACCAGTAATTTATAGAATTGCAAACATGAACCAAGATAATTTCATGTATCAGAGATATCCCAAAAAATTAAATGTAGACGCCTATCAATAACAAAAATTTGTAGGCATTTTCACTATTTTGGCAACTATCTATATTTGAAAAATAAAGATAAGGTAAACTAGCATTAATTTGTTCTTCTTTTTTGGGCTTTGTAGCAAATATGTTTTTTTGTGGAATAAACAAACTTATTAAGTCACTTAAAAGTTAATGCTAAAGGCATAATATTGTTATAGCCAACATATTCCTAGGGGTCACCTATTCACATGAAAATTAAGTCTGATATGCCAATTTACTCCTTCAAATAATCTAACTTACTTCTGCATGTTTTGCCATCATGGTTTAGAATATATCCAGTTTGACATTTGCACATATATGATTCTTCAGTGCTAACACATTCATGCTGGCAGCCATGTTTACCTAAACTGCAGATATTTATTCCTATGGAAAGAAAAAACTAATAAACATGTCAAGTAAAAATGCTGGAAAACAATGTAATTTTTAAAACACTGATTAATAATAAGCATATGTAGCTATTAAAAACTTCACCTTTCATTTATGTTCACAGAAAGCAAAAGCGAAATTAAAAATTACCTGAGGCTCTTGAAGGCAGTTGTGTTTGTGCAAGAAGGAACATCAAGAGGACTAGAGTTTTCAAAACTTTGGGGACTAGTATTTAAATCTGAGAACTGGCTTTCACATTGAGTTTTTACTGAGATTGGCAGGCCTGGAACTGTACAGTGAACTTGATTAATTGCAGAGACTCACAGCTAGTGAAAAGGCCTATTGGCACAATGACAACCCTGCTTTAGGCCCTTAGTGGCCACAACTACTTCTTAATTAACCCAAATGCCTTGTCTTGAGAAATCCATTACTCTAATCTACCTTGGATAAACCCATATTGGATTTAGTACAAAATAGCAGTTACCTTGTTTTTGTTTACATAAGGGTTAGAACAGTGGAGTTTCTGGGACACTTTAAAAAAAAAATTAAAATAGATTATGAAAATATTTTGGTATAAAATACAGTATTGGACAGATTATATGGTTCTGGTGTTCATTCAACACAAACAATTTTTAATTTGGAATGCTTTTACATGGTACAGAAAAGGTCAGGCATTTTTATCTACTGAGAGCATTTTCTCAGAAGTAATCTGTCTCAAGCAACATTTAAATGATGAACAGGACTATAGCAAGTAATAAGTGGGACTTAATCTTTTTAAGACTTTCTTCATCATATCCTTGTTTTTATCTCATTTAAGTTCTTTTTGATACTAAATTATCTCCCACTAAAAAGCAAATAGGCAGAAAACAAATAGTTAATTCTTCGGAGAGCTTTAATTTATGAAATTAGGCTGAGAGTCACAGATACTTTTAAGATCTCAGTTCCGACCACCCTGCTAGAGTTTTCAATTTACTTAAATATTGGTCTGTGACATTTTGGTAATCTGCTTTATTTACATGGTGTTGCATTAGTTTCCTATTTAAGAAATATAAAATCTGTTGTAATCATCCAGGCCTTGGCTATCAAACTTATTTTTCCTCTAAAAAGTGTTTAGGTTTGGGCTTGGATAGAACTCCAAGAGAAATGGGAAATGTTCCTTAGGAAAACTTTTTATGCACATGTTGTACTCTAACTGGGACAACTTTTGACAAAATAAAAAAGTATATACACATGTACTTGAATGAATAAACATTGTCTGTACATAGGAATGACTATTTGAACTGAGCATTATAAAGAAATGTAGGAAGGAGGAAGTTTCATAGGCATGTTCTAAAGTTATAATCTCTTGAAAAGAGATTATAAATTATATGTTATGACAACAATATTGATAAATAAAAGCAGACGAACTTACTATACACTTTTATGGCAACATACTTTTGCAAGTTCTCTTATCCAGATTAAGAGTAAACCCTTGTTTGCATTGGCAAAAGTAGGATTCATCTGTATTGACACATTCCTGCTGACAGCCATGGTTTTTCAAAGCACAATGGTCTTGTCCTGAAGATTGAGAATAAACTCTTAGAAGAACAGCATTGGAAAGTTCCAAATATACAGAATATAATGAAGATTAGCACCTTAGTTTTGGTGAGCACTTTTTATCTTTCGAGATTTGGAGGTAGAACATTTTCTTCATATAAAAATTACATAATACAAAATTTATAGGTATTCCTAGAAACATAGGAATGTATTGTTACATTTCTCCCCCACTCGCTACAAACTCCAACCATGCCTCAACATTTTTAAGGGGTGTCTTATTCAAAAATTGACTCTTCAGCATTTCATGGCATATTGATCACAATGTAAAATAATGTAGATACGGACTTATGGATTTACTGCGTGTCATCTCATTGACCATCACTCTGTGTGCTCTTTGTCTGAGATAGTGAGTCAAATCCTTTTGTCTTTTTCTCAAGGCAACATACACTCTGAATCTCCTTCTGATAGGATGTTGCTAGTTGATACTAGGTTTTTTTTTCTATTCCTATAATTTTTTCTGTAATTAAGTCTACTTTCTGTTACATGTATAAAACTTCTTTAATATTTGCTCAGGTTAATTTTTCATTCTTAGGAACATGCACTCACAACTTCAATCCCCAAAACTAAAATGGTTGTTTCCCTCTTTTCCTGATATAAGTTTTACTGTATAAACAATTTCCACAATGACAAGTCTGGAGATTAGTGTTCTGAGTTAGGGTTCTTCCCAGGTCTTATTAGTTGCTTAGGTCTTCTATTGACATGCCTATGTCCATCCAGTTGCTGGCACTGCCCTCACAGCCTCTTAGGACTCAGGATTATCAATCTCCTGACATTCAGGTGTATCCTCCTGAGGTTTATTCTGAGGACTACACTCCTTAGTGTCAGGAGTATCAATCTTTTTTCTATTGATAAGCATTGCTCTGTACATCTATTTTGGACACCTGATATTTTTCTTATTGCTAAATCAACTGTGAATTACAAATTACTCTGCAAAAAGTATTTCCTAGGAAAGGGTACCTGAAATTCTTTCTGTTAGAGATGTTATGGGATGAATCTTCTGCATGCAAAGGAAACACTGAGTAATCTTACTTTGTATGCAAGATGGTACATATAACTTTTAAAGTATTAAATAGCAGGCTTGAGATGTGGATAACTTACGTTTGCAAGTTTTTTTATCTGGATTTAGAACGAATCCATTATGGCACTGACAGTAGTAAGAATCTTCAGTATTGATACACTCATGTTGACAGCCTTGGTTATTCAAAGCACAATAATCCACAACTGAAGCACAAACAAGATCAAATTTAAGACAAGTTATTTTGATACAAAACTTTAAAACTTTAAAATTGAATGCATATAATGTTGATAGTACCTCGTTCTTCACCTACTGCTGACATACCAGCTGAGTTCTATATAAATTTCAGTGATATAATAAAAAAGCATTGTTTATTTATAAATGTGCCCATATTCCTATATTATTGTCATTATTAAGAGTTGAAACAGCCTATTCCAAAACATTTTCAGGTAAATACAACTCTTCAACTAAAGTACAGTTTTATCACATTACCAATCTACAATGGATTATTGTAAATCAGATGCTGTAACTGCAATAAAACTAAGAGTATGTTTGAAGACCACTACTTCTGTTAAACAGATACATGAAACAAGAAAAAAATGGAGCCATAAATAAACTCACTAGTGGATGTCTATAAGGCATATGTTGTGTTGTCTGAATTTTGATTTAAAATAATCCTATTGCAATTAATGGAATTGAAATTACTCAATCCTAACAAATCAGAAAATGACACTACAGAAAAAATAGAGTTAAGTATTAAAATTCCCCACATCATTTCACAAAACAATGTAAAATACAGAATGTGGTGGCTCAATTGGTTAAAACACTGCAAGCCTGCGTTGAAAACCCAAGTGCTGCTGTGCTCAGTTCCCGCCCACCTAGCAGTTCAAAAAGTATAAGTACAGACAGTATAGATAAATAGGTACAATACTACTTTGGTAGGCAATTAACGGGACATGAAAGGACCCCCCAATTGGGCATCCCCTGGGCAACAGTGATGTCATCATCTAATCCTTTCAATCCAGAAGTGCCTCAGTGCTTCTGACATAAAAGCAGCAGCAGCAGTCAATACTGAACAATATTTGAAAGCTTTTCACCTATTTCTTATGTCAAGCTTATCATGTTACACTCAAGCAGAAGAAAATCATATTGATTAGTTTCAGTAATAAAGACCCAATCGGATAGGAAAGCATGTATCACAGAAATAATTTTGAAATAATACAAACAGTAAATTGTAACGCAATTTTTAAATAAATCTGTGGACTTCATTTTATACAGATTTATTTAACAGAAAATATATCACTATTTCTGCCTCCAAGTAAGCAGTTATTAACAGCAATACAGGAAAAATAGAGAAAGAGGTTAATTATAGTAAAGAAAAAAATCCTATGCAGTGCCTTGCTTCATACTTTACATTTGTCAACTTCTGCTGAAATAATTCTTGGAGGTTTTTCCCTCAATAAATTGAGCAGTGTGGTGGCCTAGTGATGAAGATGTTCACCTACCACTTGGAAAGTTAAAAGTTCAATCCTAGGCATATATTTTTTCTCCTACGATGCAAAGAAAAAATATCTGTTGCGAACTCTGTGTAATGTCAGGAAGGCATCTTGATGCCACACAGGGTGGTGTTGTGATGGCACAGTGGTTTGAATGCAATATTGCAGGCTAATTCTGCTGACTGCCAGCAGTTTGATTCTTACTGATTCAAGATTGATTCAGCCTACCATTCTCCAAGGTCAGTCAACTGAGGACCCAGATTGTTGGGGGCAGTATGCTGACTCTGTAAACCACTTAGAGAGGGCTGTAAAGCACTGTGAAGCAGTATGTAAGTTTAAGTGCTATTGCTAACCAGCCAGTAAACACTGAGTTCCAACCAATCATGTCAAATTAAGGGGTAAAAAGGGTCAGAAAAAAGGAAAGTTTTTTCCCCTTCTCAATAAATGTGTGTATATATCATATTATATGTGCATATTTGCATGTGTGTATTATACCTGCTAGAAACCACACTCTTAAAAGGACCAGAGTGGGGCAAAAATATATTCATTCAATGAATAAGTACAGAAGCACAGAAGTATACATGACTACATCCATTCTCTCTCTTCTCCTGCAACTCTCTTTCCAGAAACAGCAGAAAAGAATAATAATAAGGAAATGAGACAAAAGGAAGATAAAACTATCCTGGGAAAGGCAGAGAGAGAAAAAGGAAGAACAAAACTATGCATAGATGATGTGAAGGAAGAGGTAGGATTGACATAACTCTATATTCTAACTTCCTATTTTGATTCCTAGTATCATCTCTTCCAATCCTGCCATTCTTATAAAATATTCATTGTAGATGTTAAACAATCATAAGAAAAGCATGCCCCTTGTCTCATTTTTTTTTGTTCTCTGAACTATGCTATTCCGTTTTAAGCTATGCTATTCCATTTTAAGCTACTCTGAAACTGAGGAAATATTCAATGACTTTCATATAAATCTTTTATATAATACAAAGAACCTACTATGGTAAAGCAAGAAGTCAATATTCTCACCAGAAATCTTTCAATGCAGCAAATAATTCAAATTATATTGTGGCAATAACAGAAATTATCAGCTACTTTATGAACTAGTGCAATTGAAAACAAATACATACTGAAACAACTCTTCCCATCTTCTTCAAGTTCATAGCCATCATAACATTGGCAGACATAGGATCCAGGTGTATTTACACATATGTGCTCACATTCATGCTTTTCAGTCTCACATAGATCCTGGACTAGAAATGTTATAAAAATGATAAAATATTATTATATGAAGCAAGACATTTTCAGTTATTTGCATTCTGTTTTGGCATTTAAATAACCAGGAGAGTTTAAGAAAGTATAATTAAAGAATAAGAAATATATTAGTATATAAAATATAAATATAGATCTTTTAGCTTCTGGATTAAATTAGAGCAATAACATTTTATTCAGGAAATGAATCACTGGACATAAGTATGTTTTGTTGCACAGAATCCTTTTTATATCTGTTGGCATACCCTTTGATAATTTCTATCCATCTGCAGCAAATATTATAATCAGATAATCAGTTGGTTTAAAGCCAAAGTCTTTGTATAAGTTTTTGCACCATAACAAGAACTTGGAGATGCCAATATTATATATATCTGGAATTTCATTGTATAGTCTACTGTGAACAGTGATCCCAAAATCCCTTCACATGAGAGCACTTTGGATATAACTCTCAATTGCTCCGACAAAGCTAGTGTCACAGTAGCAATTGTTTTTGTCTTCTGCCTCTACAGGAATTGCTGATTAGTTAAGTTTGTAGGGTTGGCTCGTGAAATGCAAAAAGCCTGAAAAGAACTTCATTACAAGACTGCATATCACAACTGATAGTGGACTAAAGCGCAAAGAAGAAAAGGAAATACCAGACCCCCGTCATCAACAAAAGCCCAGTGGAGAGAGTGGACTCCT
>JANHFJ010004398.1:53062-63226 GCA_032468195.1 Cerberus rynchops | reverse complement strand
AGGAAGGAAGGAAGGAAGGAAGGAAGACAGAGAGAGAGAGAGAGAAAGAAAGAGAGAGAGAGAAAGAAAGAAAGAAAGAAGGAAGGAAGGAAGGAAGGAAGGAAGGAAGGAAGGAAGGAAGGAAGGAAGGATAAAAGAGAAAGAAAAGAGACAAGAAACCAGGAAGGCAAAAAGAGAATAAGAAAGAAAATAGGGAGGGAGGGAGGGTGAAAAAAGAAAGAAAGAGACAGGAAAGCAGGAAGGCAAAAAGTAGAAAGAAAGAAAGAGAGAGAGAGAGAGAGAGAGAGAAAGAAAGAAAGGAAGGAAGGAAGAAAGAAAGAATTTAGCTCTCACAGGTGACTCTGAACTTAGAAACAGAAATCAGAGGGTGCTTCATAAATTCAGAGTGTGAAAAATACATTTTTACACACACATACACACCTACAGAGGCTAAGGTGAGGAGTCACACTACTTAAACGCACTCTAAACATTCCTGTTTATTGTCTGAGGATATTCTGAGGATACCTGAAGCTTATGATTTTCCCGCAGAAAAACAAAAAAACACCAACCCTTCAGTTTGCCTGTAGAGCCAATTCCTGGATCTGTTTCCTTCTACGCCCACTTCACTGACAACCTGCCCACCCAGAATTTCCCTCCCCCACTGACACTGTGCTATTGCTATTACTGTCTTGCTTACCGACAGGAATCTTGGCCTTTCTTGTGGTCATTAAGTCAAGGATTACCTCTCCCCCAAAAGTTTTTTTTAGGGGGGGGGGGGCCGACAGAATAAAAAAAACGATCGAGACCAGATGAGGAAATTTACTACGGGATGAGACCACGATTGCTCGAGCTTGTTTGTTTGTTTGTTTGTTTGTTTAAATTTATATACCGCCCCTCTCCCAAGAAGGGACTCGGGGTGGTGTACAACCATTTAAAACAGCAACAATAAATTAAACAATTAAAAACAGATTAAAAGAGTTAAATAGGTGATTGATTTAAAATTAAAATTATAAAATTTAAAAACCAATTTAAAACCCCAAATAATTAATGCCAGGCCAGACCAGCCTGTTGGAACAAACAGCTTTGATGTGCTATACCCCTCCCACTGGGCAAAGAAGCTCTGGTATTATCTAACTTTAACAGGCATAAAAATACTTATATCTAACTCATCAAGTAATAAAATAGACAAATGCTTTGCTTGCTCTAAAAATCATGCTATGTATATTTTAATTAAAATTAAAACCACCCAGAGTAAACTGTTCAGAGTTAAATACGAGATGGGCAGCTAACATAAATTAGAATAATTAATTAATTAAAATGCCTCCCCAAGCAACAACATGGTGAAAAAACACACTTTCAGAATGCTCCTCTTAGTTAATTACCACAATGCTCAGTTTAAAAAAAAAGATGTGCCTGTGGCATTATTCCCCTGTGCTATCCCTGCTACAAGGAACAGCTGTGTGAAGCAGAAAAAAGGCTGAGCTTCTGCCCTTTTTATAAAGAGATTACCAGCTGATGGAGTTTGTCCATTAAATTCAAGAACCCCCTTCCCTTTTGCTTAGCAATCCTACAAATACATTTCCAGCAAATCAAAAGCTAAACTATAAAAAATATGCAAATCCTGGACAAATCTGCCTGGACATAAAACAGACAGAATAATTTATCAGCAATTTAAGAGCAATTTAAATTATTTCAAGTTATTTCTCAATACCCCCCTGTGGCCACTAGATGGCAGCTTAAATTCAATAAACATTCTTTTAGAACACTGGCAAAAAGAATTCCTGGTATTTACCAAACCTGGGAATTAGAATTGCTTTATTCTATTCACCAATTTAGCTAAACTGCACTTTATTTTTTTTAATTGCCTATTGTCTCCATTTCACAGAGCAACATAATATATATGTGCTGCTGGCTAGGAAATTTTGGGAACTGAAAGCAAAGACTGAGAAATATTGACATAAAGGAAAACTTGAATTTACAGCACTTAGAAACTAGTTGCATTTCTCACCATTTCAACTTATATGTTCTTTTTAAAATTATAATTAATATATTAATTACATAGTAAATTATATAACACAATAACAGAGTTGGGAAGGGACCTAGAAGGTCTTCTAGTCCAAACCCCTACTCAGGCAGGAAACCCTATATACCCGTGATGGCGAACCTATGGCATGGGTGCCACAGGTGGCAAGCAGAGCCATCTTTCTGGGCACACAAGCTGTTGGCCAACTTATCTCCAGCTGAGCATTCACATGCAATTGTGCATGCATGCATGCATAATTGCAGAGACCCAGCTGGTCTTCGGGCCTCCGCTGTGCATGCGTGCAATTGCAGCAGGAAATCCAGCTGGTCTTTGGAACTCTCCTGCGCATGCACACATGATTGGTCATGTGTGTGAGAGTGCCTGTGTGCAGTACACATGCAAGGGATGTGCAAAAGCTGCATGCATGCCCAGATAGTGCAGTTGTACATGCAACATGCAGCATACGTGGAGAAGCCGCAAGCAAGTGCGGATGGCACGTGCTAAGTGCGTACTTTTTGGCACTCGGTAAGTAAAAGGTTCGCCACCACTGCTATATACCATTTCAAACAAATGGTTGTCCAATATCACTGCAGCATTCCCTTGGTCATATGATCAAAATTTGAGTGGTTGGACATTTGGTATGCATTTACGTTTGCAGTATCCTGGTATTGTGTGATCGCCATTTTGTGACCTCTCCACCTGGCTTCCAGCAAGTAAAGTCAATGGAAAAGCTTGGTTCATTTAATGATCATATGATTCACTTAACAACTGCAGTGATTTGCTTAACAACCCTGTCAGAAAAGGTTGTAAAATCAGACGTGATTCACACAACAACTGCTTTGCTAAGCACTGGGAATTCTGGTCCCAACTATGTTGGTAAATAGAGGATTACCTATATGCTTTTGTAAATTGCTCTTCTCATTACTGTTATTGGAAGTTTCAGTTTAATTACTGTATAACGAGGAAGTTATTTGTCTGCAGTAGTCTAAACTCCCCTGGACACAGAACCAAAAAAACAAAATCAAGGGACTGTAATAAATGAAATGTAATAAATGAAAAAGCTTACCCAAAGAAACTTTTCAGAAATGCCACATAGATGAGTGGAGCAAAAAAGCTGAAGTAGAGGAAGGTGGTGGCATCCACACAGCTGTGAACAGATGAAACACAAAAACATTTAGCATCTGCTTCTACACTGCTAACATGTCTGCCACGGGCTCAGTTTTCAGGAAAGGGTTGTATTCCTTGACAACAGAGAAGCCAAGAAAGAAGGCTTAGTAAATATATGAGGGGACAGTTCCCAGGCCTTCTTTCTTCCTTCAAAGGCCTCCAGGAAGTCAAGGCCAGAGTCAGGTTTTACCACAAAAGGGTCTTTTATCACATAGTGTTTGCACAGCCTAAGGGGACAAAGGGGCCACAAACACAGTTCAATGACTGCACTAAACCGATCCTCAATAATGCCTAGGGCCATTGGGTCTCTTTTTCTGTTACATCATAGCATAGCAATTGCCAAATCAAAATATCCTGGAAACAAATCACAATATTATTCTCTAGCTGTAAGTTTATCTACACCCAACTACCAGGGAATAAATGAATGCTGCTCTTGTACCATAAAATGAGTACAAAAGCAGGAATGTTAGGGCTTTTTCAGAAATAGCTGGGTTCAGCAGAACAAAGCTCTGGAGAGGTTCTGTCCCAAGGTGCAGGCCTGTAACTGAGGGGAGCTGCTTCCTGGGTACCAGTAGATGCCATTCCTTACAAATTACTTATTTTTCCACAGTTGACACTTTTCACTGCATTTAACAGAGTTTTGAGTGCCTATTCAAATGTTTTAAATAATCAACCCTGTCATGGCAAGGAAGTCTGGGGTTCCTTTTGCTTTTTCCTTTACTGGTTTATTTTCCACGAGAACCTTAGTTTGGGAATTCATGTTCACAACCTTACTTGTATAGGAGATTAAAGCGAAGTCTGAATCCTGCCCCTTCCCACTCCATTTAACACCTACTTTACTTGTGGTTTAAGTTTATCACTTTCTTTAAATCCATTGCCAATACAGGATATTGACAGCAGCAAGGTGTTTACAGTAAGCGTAAGCTAAATGTGGTAATCCAGTTTTTTCAGACTTTCCATACGACTAGAGCCAACCAGTGGCTCTTAATGGTGCCTCTCAGCACCTTGCACATGTTCTGTCAACTTGTTTCTGTTACTTTAACAGAAGTAAGCAGTTGCTATCTTCACTACTATTTGGCATAAGCTTTATTAAGTGGTATATAATTTTCAGAATGAGAATCTAGTTAAGTGGTTGTAATCTACACAGGAGTCTGCTAAACAGGCTTCTTATAAGAAGTGAGCCAGTGGTCCTAGGGTACTTGATAGTGCAGTTCTCAAATCCATGAGAAAGAATCATTGTTTTATAGGAAAAATGTGTAAATATCTTTTATAGGGAAAAGGGGGTTTCTGTGGGAGTCTCACTTTTTGCTCTTCTTTTTCCTCTTCAGTGGATCAGACCTGCCTCTGCGATCTAACCTGGTTTCCCCCTTGTTACTTGCACTGGCCAAATGTTTGGGAGGTTGGCCTAAGGCCAAGCACACACAACGCTGAGATCAAATAACTGTTTGTGCCACCCCAGCTCCAATGTCACTCAGTTTCAACTAGGGAAGGAGACGCTGCTGGCCTAAGAAACGCACAAGAAGATTCTCCCAGGACGAAGATGAAAAATTAATGTATTTGCCATGGCAACTACAAGTACAAGAAAGTAGCATGCCACCAGATGAATTACTCCAGGCTCCGAAGAATATTCTCCTTGCCTGTGAAATAAAGGGGGAGATCTTTGACTCACTGTTTCGTTTAGCCTACTTAAACAAAGCAGTGCTCAAAGCAACAGGGACTAAATGTCTTGACTTCCTCCTACTTACCTTTACAAAGGTAAGAGAAGGACAGAGACAAAGACTTGAGATTTAGGAATCAGCCTACAGTGATTACTCTCTATTATGGAACAGAATTCACTCCCCATCAAAAGGAGCAAAGGGCCCAGGGCAGAAATGATGGCTTCCATATGCAATGGCAGAAAAAAAGAATCCAAGGGGACACCCCTGAGCGCACTACGAAGATGAGAAAAGAGCTGTCCCTCAGTGACTTCAGAGTCTGTACTGAAAAAGCTAATTTTCGATGAAAAATTGGCTGGAGACTGTTTGTCTCCACCCAATGATGGTCCTATGGCTCTATCATACTTCAGAATACCTACCATAAGCCTTCGATGATACCTGCACAAAGCAGAGCACTGCCGATACCTTGCACTAAATTGAGCACAGCAAGAATTCCTGCATAGATATAGAAACTCTTCCTTGCTGGAAAAACACAAAAGACAGAAACAACAATTTACTGAATGAATTAAGAAAAAAAAAGGAACACAGTAAACCCAGCATTGAAAGCACTTGAGCACAAAATGCCAATTTCACATTTATGATTGGATCATCTAATTATGTACAATTTTAACATAATTTGAATTTGCTCATTCTCCCACTGCTTCTTCCTATTATGGTCTCAAAGGCCATCCTGAATGGCACTCATCCATTTCATTTCTTCCATTGCACTTGAAGGTTAACTTCATTATAAAGTTAACAAAGACCACAATTATATATTTCATGCTACGTGTAACCACACTTTAAAACTGTAAAATTGAAAGCAGGAAAGGGGAGGGGGTCATTTGAAAACACCCGTGGCACAGCTGCTTCTCTCACCAAGAGCACATTTTACCTGATATGAAATAAAGACAACCCAAATTAGATGCTCTATTGCAGGTTTCACCTGCTACAAGATTTGCTTTTCCCAGCAGGGGACTTCTCCTCCCCCATGAAATAACAGGTGCAAAAAACTTATCTCAAGTGCAGAGGGCCCCGAGGCCACTAAGCTGGTGGCTGCATTTAGTGCCAACTTCTATAACTCTCCCCAGATTAGAGAATGCTTTTGTTATCAGTTACCTCAAGGTAATTTAAGATCCAGTGGTACTATAGCTACACCTGCAAACTTCCCTGGAGAAAATGCCTGGGTTTGACCTGCAAGACAGCAGCAGCCATCCTTTGGGAACCACCAAAACCCTAAACACTGCAGAACTGAACAAAATAGACTAGCTTGAAGAGAGAAAAGTTAACTTACATGGCAGAGAAATACGATCCTTCAAGGCAGTTTTGGGAAGCATCACCACAAAGGAATAAACCTATCAGGAAGAGAGAAACAGCAGATGGATGGATATAGAGGCTGCTAATGGCAGACAAGAGAGTATCCAAGATCCTGTCTTATTTTATTTGGGACTATATTGTTGTATTTGCAAGATGCTAATAAGATTTTTAAAAAGCAGCTCTAATCATCCAGGAAAATTGCCAGTGTTTTGGTGCTCAAAAAGTTTACTTTCTTACTTACCAGAAAGAAGAAACTAGAGCTGGCAAGCCAGAAATGCCTTCCTCCGTGGCTATAAATATTAAAATCTTCTGCTGAGAGTTGAGCATCAGGATAGCGGATTTCCAAAGTTCCCTGAAAATTGGTATAGGGAGCAATGAAAAAGGACATTCTATAAATAATTACAAAAACGCTCCTGTTTTCATTCTGAAGTGCTTGAGGAAGAGGCAGCATTAAAAAGCCAGCGCTTTGCATCCCACCATCTCACAGCCTATTGTGCAATATGGAAGCTTTGGAATATTTACTGTACCTGGAACAATGTTAGCCTTTGGATTTAATTCCCAGGATAGAGATAGACGCAAATGAGATTCCATTAATGTACGTAGTTTTTTTCCTGAAACTTCTCTCTTAAAATTAAGGTGCGTGTTATACATCAGTGCGCGTTATACACTGATAAATACGGTATTTTAGATTGCTCCCATGTTGCTTGGTGAAATAAAAAATAGATGTAATAGTTATGGTAGAGGAAAATGGCACCTACAACAATCTAAGTAATATTATATATTTAACATAACCCTAACCTTGACCAGGATTTGACAGGAAGTCACAGATTTCCTGATTTTACAACCTCTGTATTAGCTTCTAGACTATACCAGACAGAGCTCTCATAATTCGGCTGCAAAAGAAATTTTATGGCAGAGAAAATGTCATCCTACAAAACAGTCTATTGATTCGCTTGTGCCTTTGTTTCCAGATGTATATCTTACCACAATTGTACTACACTCTCTGTAATTCACAATAAACAAAATACAATAATCAAACAAAAATAATTTATAAATACATGAAAACATCCCAACCCCAAAGTCACCCAGAAAAGCTCTATTTTTAACTTTTTTCAAAAGCTGATTGCCAGACCTCTAATGGGAGATAATTCCAGAAAGTCAGCCACATCATGGAAAAACTGTTAGTTTGTTCAACCCCTGCCCACAGCACCTGAAAATGAGGAACTGCAGAAAATTTAGCACCAAAAACTGTGCAAGTTAAAACCAGCAGAAAGAACTGGTTGTCCACTATCAATAAGAAAAGTAGGATGACACTTAGAGCCATGATGGTCTTAACTCACTCTTCTTTCTGGCTTCTTTCCATTGCCTTTTACACAAATTAATGGAGACTTGGTACCATGCATAATGGCTTAGATATCAAATGTTTATTGTATCTTTACATAACTGCTACCTGTGGCCAGAGAACTGCTGGTTTCTACCTCAATCCTCTCAACATCTTATGGTTTGCATGTTAGATGCCTTATCCTTACCAGAATTAGACAAGGCAATGTGCAAAGCAAACCAGACAAGGCAATGTGCAAAGCATTGTAGACCATGATGTGCAAAGATTTGTACACCATGATGTATTCCAGTGGTTTAGCCAATAAACTATTAAACTAACCATGGCTTAGAGCAATTTATCAACTTGGGATTCTTGAACTCAAAATAACATTCAAGAAGATTACTTCCTTCCAAACTTATCACAAAATATACCTTAAGTGGTTTCCAGCTTTATTTCACATTATACCATCTCCTAGAATTTTGCACCAAAGAATTGCCTTTCCTTGAGAGCATAACCGAGACAGGCGTTTCTGCCTTAATGATGCTTACCTGTGTCACCGAGTAGGCCAACGACAGAACAGTGGTGATAGCCAGGACACGCTTGACACTGGATTTGCTCTCCAGGTGGCCTAATTGAACAAAGATCATACTCTGAGTCAACCCCTGAGCAGCTCAGAGTACCTGCTCTCACATCAGTCTACTCAGAGCTTTTTTTTGGCTTCTAAATCCAAGAATCCAGAATTTTAACTATTTACAGATTACAGAACTGCAAGCCTATAGGTTTATCAGTGTAATCCTGCTGGGTCACAAAATGAGAATAACCATCCATTCTGGCTTGGCACAATATGAAAACCAGGACATTATGGCTTAGTAAACAATCCATGCCTGAAAAACCCATAATGAATCAATCCCAATGCTCGCCATGAACTTTTTTATTACATGGACTATGTTATACAGGGCAGGTGTGAGAGAAGGGATCACATAAGAAGGAAATTGGATACTGGCCCTTTTAAAAGCTTGTGTTAAGACGGGTGGCCCATTAAATTTTGCAAACAAACAAACAAACAAACAAACAAACAAACAAATAAATAAATAGTGGAAGATTGCCCATTACTGAAGATCAGAGGACCCTCAGACCAATCCAACAATATTGATCTTGCATATATCATGCTTCTCTCTTGCAGTGCCTGATGCAGAGATAAGCAGCATAAAGTATGAGTGCTACATATCTACATGCTTGAAAAACTTACAATTGTTGTATCAACACATTTTGAAAGAGTGTCAGATTTTTCTCCTTCAACTCCTCCTTCATCCAGCTGCACTAAGCTAGAAAACATTGATTTGTGCATGCAAAGAATATGCAATGTACCCTGTCTATCTAACACCAAGTAAGTATTTCCTCAAGCTATTCTCAGGATGAAAAGATAAGGATCAAAGCAGAGTAATTCAAATGCCTTGGGAGAGCAGCCCATGGGACAAGCAGGCTGTTTGTATTCCACCTGCCTGCAGAATCACAGGAAACTGCAAGGGAGGGACAGGATTAGCGCCTGCTATCTGCAGGTAACATCACATAATGATGGTTGGTTCTAGTACAAATTAGTCTTGCATACAGATTTTGTCAACCCATATGCATCATAATTATCACACCTTGCTCTGAAATAGTCTTCCCCAATCTGGTAACTTTTATGATCTACTGAACTGCAATGCCCATCATCCCCAATAGATACATTTTCAAGCTAGAAATGATAAACTTTATGGCCCAGCTCATCGGAGGACATGAAATTAGCACCTGAAATACTTAGGCGTGTGTAAGACATTTCAAATGTGAACTGTTTAGGATTTAAAATGCTCTGCTTCTTCGGTTTCAAAATGCCTCATTTCAGGGAAAATTCTGTTGTTTTTAGACTAAAATGGACCGTTTCCCCCTTTGGTAAGTGTTTCAAACTCTCACTCTGTTTCAAGTGTAAAATGCATTTTGAACCTGAAATGATTTGAATTTGAAACATTTTGCACATGCTTAGAAATGACACATTGTGGAGCCAGTATTTTAACTACAAGTCTTAGATAATCTGAAAGCCCAGTGCCAGGATTTGGAGTTTCTTCAGCCTTATTTAAAAATGATTTAATTCATTGTTATATTTATTCCAGCTGTGACCCAACATATGATAGTGTTAGTACTGCATAGTACTAGTGTTAGTTCTGCATAGTAACCCTCCTTACCAATTGAATATTGTCATCCTGGAGTGGATTCCTATGCTTGTTATTATTGTTTTAAGACTGAATGCAGGTTCAAATTTGGGTGAAAAGAAGATTCGTAAAACTAATTTAAAAAAGGTTTGCAATATATAGGGAGACACTGCTGCAAATGTGGTGATGGTGCAAGATATTTTTCCTTTTAAGGAAATTTAAGACTACATATGCTTTATTCTCAGTCAGAGTAGGGCAGTGTTTCAAATTTCAGACCAGGAACTTGGAGGCCTGGTTCAAACCATGTATTCACTAGATGTTGGCCTTTCTGTGATCTCTTAGTCTATCATACACCAGAGTATTGTTGTGAATAGGAGGGGCCATGGTATAGAAATGAAAAATAAATAAAATTTGTGATTTTATAAAAATATGTACTAAGCAGAAATACACTGGAACAGAATCAGTAACTTAACAAACTTT
>JANHFJ010004398.1:25483-39368 GCA_032468195.1 Cerberus rynchops | reverse complement strand
CATACATATCTGGTAAATATTTTAGGTAGGAAAATCAAGTACTGTACTCCAATCGAACCTAGACATGGATGCTCATTTGAAGAGACAAATAAACATTTTAAGAAGTTTCCTAGATTTAGCAATGTTGCATCATGTCAGCATTACAAGGTAGACTTTGTTTCCCTGATCACACACTACAGTGAGTTCAAAGGCTTTTATTCAAACCCACAACAGTTCCAAGATATTCCACACAACAAACAGATCTGGTTGCCATGTTCAGCAAGATTGGTGTGATACTTGGAGTTCTTGATGAGGCTCAGTCCGATGAAGACACCAGATGCATTCCAAAGTCAGTCTGTCAGGTTCCATTAGGCTATAGTAGAAACCAGAAACTTGCTTGAGCCAAGATAAGGTGAAATTCAAGGTTTAATCCACCACAATCCTCCAGTACATACTGACAAAACACCCATGTGAATGAAGTTAGCGTTAACCACCAGTGCTCCCTCCCCCATTGAAATACCTATCTGCCATGCCCCGCCATGCCTGTCTCTTGCGCACACGCCCCACCCCACATTCACGAGGGCAGTTGGGCTGGTTTCGTTTGTATCTTTCCGGCCTCAGTGTGGACGGAGGTAATTTTCTTCTCAAGGCACCCAACAGCTTGTCCTATATAGCTGGTTCCATTCCATTCTGGTGCCCTGTGCTGTCCTAACGACGTCCCCCAGCTGTTTTCTTCACAGCAGGGTGGTCGGCGGCGTCAGCAGCCTACCTATTTCCCTCTGTTGCTTTATTTCCGACACTCAGCTGTTTTGTTCATAGCTGAGCATTGGAGGTGACCCACGTGGCGGTTTCTGGCAGAATGTGCACCAAGAGAGAGAAAAAGATTTTGGATAGGTGGCTATCCAACCACCAAGATTGCTATCTTGTTCGCTATTAACTTCTTTATTCCTTTTCTTTCTGGAATCAAAGAGCTACAAGCCAACTTTTAGTACTGATGGATTATTTATTTAATAGCTTCTTTGCTTCTTTTGTTAAAAACCTCCAGTGATGAAGCACCTACAACTTCTGAAAGCAAGCTGTTCCACTGGTTAAATTGTCCTCACTGTTGGAATGATTCTCCTTAATTCCAGAATTGCTTCTCTCCTTGATTAGTTTCATCCATACATATTCCCATTATGCACTAGATTGTCTATGTGCGGCTGTTGTGATCACAAGTTGTGATATCCAAATATAAATGTCAGATCTGGTACTTTGCAAAATAAGTAAAGTACTCAGGATGCTTATGCAAAGTGGTTGATGAACAGGTTTTTATTTTTGTTTTTTGTCCAGGGACTATCGTCCTATTCCTGAGCTTGATGTCTATGAAGCTGAAGGTTTAGCCTTGAATGATGAAGATCTGGAAGAGCTAACTGCCAGCCAAAGAGAAGCTGCAGAACGTGCAATGAGACAGAGGGACCGTGAGATGGGTCGAGGCCTGGGCCGCATGCGGACTGGCCTGCTTTATGGTACATTTTTAAACGAATGGGTAGCAATGGCTTGATTTATACATTTCCTTAAGTCACACTTAAGACAGTTGCAGTGTCCTGCAGTCACATGATTATGATTCCTGGTCAGTTTTCCATAAGCAAAGTCAATGGGGAAGCTGGGAAGGAAAGTTGTTCATGTTAGTCTCCCCCATTTGCGCACCCTCCCCCAGTCTCCCTGTGCTTACACCACATTTTCATGGCCACCTGTGCACTCTTACCCAGCAGCAGCTACACTATACCGCATCTCCCCCACCACTTGCACACCCTCCTCAAGCCTCACTACACTCATGCCACACCTCCCCCACAACTCACACCTTCCCTCTCACTGGCAGAAGCCCCCCACTGTTCTTGCACTGTATTTTCCTTTCACTCATGTACTCTTCTCTATCTGGCAGTAGCCATTTGCCGCCACCTGAAATTTTCAATTTCCTTCCAGCTTCCCCATTGACTTTGATTGTTGAAAGCCGGTAGGAAGTTGTGAGAAGGTGCTCACTTAACAATACATGATCTTCACTTAACGATGGAAATTGGGACTTCGGGGGTTGTCTAATGTGGTCATGTAACATTGAGCTTTACAACTGCATTGCTTAGTGATTGAAATTCATACCCAGTTGTTATCATAGCTCAAGGACAATTTTATTTTATGGCAGTAAACCAGATTGAAACCATGGTTAACCTTATTGATTGCAGTTGTGGTTTGGGGATATAGACATGAAAAGTGTATGGCATCCCCAAAGGTCCAAGGTATGAGCAACTAAAAAAAGATTTGGTCAAATAAGTCATGAACAATTTGATTACTTTTAAGACTGATACTGATTCTTACTAATAAAGATCAGTCCCGCACTGCTCAGTCTTATGAGATATGCTGAGTATATAGCTGATCTACTTTCATATGTAGATGGAATGGTCTTTAATTCATAAACCTCTCAGAGTCACTTTAGATAATGAGATAGGCAGTGTATAAGCTTGTTTATTAAATAAATATATGTATGAATGGGATTGTTCTTCTTAACCAAGAGTCTTCAATATGTTAAAATTACAACAACAAATATGAAAGCAAATACATTAAAAACAGAATTTATAGAATGTAGCAAAATTTAAAAAAAATTTGCTTGACACTTGAAATAGCATTAAATCAGAAGATCTGCAGATTCCAAGTTAGTACTAGTATTGGGATACAATTCTCATAATCTCCCAATAGGAAGTTATACATAGACACATAAGACATGAACATCATGTTGAACAAGAAATCCAATGTATTTGTGGGGTTTGTAGTTTGGGGAAAGCTATTAAAAAAGAGAACATCCATCTAAGAGTCCTATCTCAGAGAACTGATTTAGTTTTGTTAACAGTTCTATGTTTATGCAGCTACCTGATAATCTCTTTTGATTTTCTTTGCTCCTGACCACCTTTTAAATTTTAGAGAGTGATGATGAAGATGAGGGTCGTCCTTTGCGGAAGAGGCGCCTGGCTGAACGGGCTGCTGAAGGTATGGAAGAAGAGGAGGAAGACATGATCGAAAGCATAGAGAACCTGGAAGACATGAAGGGGCATTCGGTGAGAGAATGGGTGTCCATGGCAGCTCCCCGTCTTGAGATCTACCATCGCTTCAAGAACTTCCTAAAGACCCATGTGGATGATCATGGTCACAATGTCTTCAAGGAGAGGATCAGTGATATGTGTAAAGGTACAACTGTGGGAATACAAGAAAAGTAGTAGTTTAGAAAACCAACAGAGTGCTAATTTCAAATGTTTCTGGTGATGATCAGTTTCAGAACTGCACTAAGCCAGTTTTCAAACTAGATAGATAACAATTAATATATTGTAAGCCAAACCATTGTTTACAAACCCTATTCGCTGGCTTCATACAACGTGCTAAACCACATAATGGCTTAGTGCATTGTATGAACTTAGTCACCGCTTGAGACATATTACTTTTAACTACATTATATCTCATACCACATGATCATAGCTGGTAGCTGGACTTTTCATTAAGGTTCCTGATTGTACTATTCAGATGGATTCTAACAAACCACTTAAGACTCCTTTACAGAATAAACATAATACTTGTGGGGAATATCTCAGTTTAATTCTTTTTCCCATGGTTAGAACTATACAGTACCTGTACGGGCTACACTTTCTGTTCCCTCCCTATCCCTATACTATTTTTATAGCTGAATTGTGCTGCAAGAGTTATAGAACAACTACTTAATCATTTTGAATTACAATGCCAGTGTAAGTTACTAACATACTGGCTAGCAGGTTTCTAAAGAACACGTCTATTATAGTTATACCTTTATTCTTAATGTTCTTTTTTTCTTAGCCATCATGAATAAAATTCCTTCAGTAGAAGCTGACAACTATTTTCTATTTTCACAGCAAAAGCATTGTTAGTTTGTTTTTAAATATCAGAGGTCAAATAAGCTATAAGAAGGACTGCCCTATAATGTTTGCAAACATATTTTAGAAAAAAACCCAATAAACTCAGGGATTTTTTGCATTTCTGCAGTGGTGGGCCTAGCTTAAAAAAAAGTCTTCTCTTGGCAGAGAATAAAGAGAGCGTGGTGGTGAATTATGAAGATTTGGCTGCCCGGGAACATGTCCTTGCCTACTTCCTTCCGGAAGCCCCAGCTGAGATGTTGAAGATCTTCGATGAAGCAGCCAAGGAAGTAGTAATGGCTATGTATCCCAAATATGACCGGATTGCTCAGGAAATCCATGTCCGCATCTCACATCTACCTCTGGTGGAGGAGTTACGATCACTTAGGTACAAAGGCAGTTTAGTATTGAGGTTGGCAACACTAACAAAACCTATCAAGGCTGTTTAATGATTCATGGCCCATAGTTGGTTAGGATGTAAGTGATCCAGATGATGAACTATTGAGTAGGTCTCTTGTAGCATTACTGCATCAAGGACAAAAATGAAGAGGCTGCATATTAAATGTTACTCTACAGAACTAACCTGCCAAGTCCT
This sequence comes from Cerberus rynchops, assembly GCA_032468195.1. NCBI lineage: Eukaryota > Metazoa > Chordata > Lepidosauria > Squamata > Homalopsidae > Cerberus > Cerberus rynchops. The sequence goes on along the minus strand of JANHFJ010004398.1, from coordinate 34,889 downwards.
GAAATTGAATTACATTATATGTTTAAAATTATTTTGTTTCTCTGGAAGTATTGTCTCTTAAGTTTCTATTTTAAAAATTCAGGTTTCCCTTTCTGAGTGTAAAACCGTAGGAGAAAGCCATGGTGAATTGGTAGGGTATAAAGCTGCTCTGTTTGTGGTCAAATCATATTCTTAATTCTTGTTTTCTTAATTTATACCCTGTCATTCCTTCTGGAATTCAGGCAGTGGTGAAATTCAATTTTTTTACTACCGGTTCTATGGGCGTGGCCACAGGATTAAACATCACCAAGCACAGAATTAAACTTCACCAAAGTTACAATGTAATAAGGGGAGAGGCAGTTTCTGTGAGCAAGGCTATAAAGATTAGGTTAGAAACAAGTGCTTTATTTACAGGATTAACCCTTAAAGTTAATCTTTACAGGATTAACCCTGCAAAGTGGAGAAAAAAACAAAAGGAGATTTCTTCTAATAACCGGTTCTATAGAACCAGTGCGAACCGACTGAATTTCACGTCTGAATTCAGGTTACTCTGTATAGCAGGGGTGTCAGACTTGTGTCGTATTGCAATTTTTTTCTCCTTTGCTAAACCAGACATAGGTGTGGCCAGCGCATGACACATCCAACCTGTGGGCCACAAGTTTGACAGCTCAGTTGTATAGCATTCCTTTCACCAATTTAGCCCCACAACAGTTACTTGTAAGGGAGGTTAGGCTTTCCATAGCTGAGGTTAATCCAATATTTCATTATTATACCAAGCTAACCCCATCTAATTTGTGGTATTTATTCTGGTAGCTGGTCCTTAGGATCTTAGATGGATACTTATTGGAGGTCACTTTTTAAGTGGGAATGTTTTAATATAAAAACTGGGGTCTCCTGCTTGAAAAAGTGCCCTTTACCGTTGACTTTAATTCCCTTTCCTCACTCTATTCATGAGCTTTTCACTTCTCAAAGTTTTTCAAAATGTAAAGGAAATGTAGCATTCAACTATTCAAGATGCTTCATATTTGAGCCTTGTTCCTCCTGCTTCTCATAGGCAACTACATCTAAACCAGCTTATCCGGACTAGTGGAGTTGTGACAAGCTGTACAGGGGTCCTTCCCCAGCTCAGCATGGTCAAGTATAATTGTACCAAATGTGGTTTTGTATTGGGGCCTTTCTCACAGTCTCAAAACCAAGAAGTAAAACCAGGATCTTGCCCGGAGTGTCAATCTGTTGGTCCCTTTGAAATCAACATGGAAGAGGTAAGCTGTGCTTGATGTGACATTAGGAGGGCCATTGTATCTTTGTTCAGACAGTTAAAATTTTGTAATACTTAGATCTTTTAGAAAGGCAACTGTCTCATTCTTGGAAGATTTTTAGTTGCTTGAGGAGCCCCAGTTGTATCTCCTGCTTTATAACAAAGAAGTAGCGATTTTCCAGGTGCTCATAAATACTAGATTCTATCCCGTAAGACCACAGACATTCTGAATAGTTTTAACTGGCTGAAAGAAAGGAAGCAACAGCCATACCACAATAGGAAGCAATGCAGGCTCTGTTGGTAGGGCTAGATTAAATGAAATTATAGGACCAATTTGCCTGATTGAGTTCAGTGAGGCTTGGATGTGAAAATTGAAGGCAATAAAGCAGAACCCATGGAAAGGTCCTCAGGATTGCCATGATCCTGAGCAAACTCGCTCTATAAAGGAGCTTTGTAAGAAGTGTGAAGAAGGTATGTGTTCATTTAATGCCCAGGTAAACTCCACATGAAGTTTACAAGGCCAAAATGATTGTTGAACAATCCTAATTCAAAATAAAAACAAATGTAAAACTTTTATGGAGGTGAGTTGAAAGATAAGTTACTCTGCTGTATGTAGATTTGTGTTATATTCTGACAAGTCTCCAAGGTTTGTCCGTTTGCAGCTAAATACAAGTTTGCCTGAGCTTCTGAAGTTTTTCATATGGATGTGAGGAAAAGCGGCCTTGTATAAACTTCCTTGAATCTAGTGTCTTCTTGTTTAAGGAATGTGAATTTTGGTTGCAGAAGGAGGTTTTTTTTGTGCTCCATGAAATTCCTAACTTCAGGTGTTTGATGTCTTGACAGACAGTCTACCAAAACTATCAGCGTATCAAAATCCAGGAGAGCCCAGGGAAGGTGGCAGCTGGCAGACTTCCTCGCTCAAAAGACGCCATTTTACTGGCTGACCTGGTTGACAGTTGTAAGCCAGGGGATGAGATTGTAAGTATAAGACCCTGAAAATCAGGGAAGGTCAGAGATTGAGGCATATTGATCACAACTTAATAACTATCCTGGTTAAAGAATTCAAGAAAGAGCCTTAATGAAAATAAAGCTACCTCTGGAAGAAGTATTTATTTGTATCCCTTTATTATTTTTACAAATAATTTTGGGCTGTAACCCATACTGTGTCCAACAGACCTTCTTCCTCCTATTTTCCCCACAATAACAATCCTGTAAGGGAGATTGGGCTAAGACAGAGTGCCTGGCCCAAAGTCACCCAGCTGGCTTTCATAGCTAAAATTTTAACTCACAATCAATGTGTAACTTGGTTTATTGAAATCTACCAGAATGGCTATATCTTTTAATCTATGTGTAGCATATTTCAATCTGAGTTCCTTGCACTTCCCTTTTTATTTGTCTGCATGATCATCATTTCATCCTAGTTTGACATTCTCAGCTGTCAACTCAGCTTTGTATTTGATTACTTAGAAATGTGAAAGGAAATTCCAAAGAACTAGCATCTTCTGCGGAATTGTTTCAATTAATCTGTGTGTGTTTTTGATATAAATTTTTGTTCTAAGCATATTAATTACTATATCCTAAAAATGTTTTTTAATCTGCATTATAAAAAAATTAGTAAGACCATGACACAGAAATTCTTCCAACACATAATAATAAATGGTGTTGAATATACAAATTGTCCCTGACTTACAACCAATTGCTTAGCAACCATTCAACATCATGATAGGCCTGCCTGGGAGTTACATACAACCCACCTTCAAAATTCTGACAGTTGGGGCGCACCCCCAGGGGGGGTCAACATTGAGCATTTGGCAACATGGCTGCATTTATAGCCATTTACAGCATCTCGTTGTCACATGACTGCAAATTTTGATAGTTTTGCCAAAAGTCAGCATTCTAGTTGTCAGCAAAACCATGGCCATAGTGCATTAGTTTCATTTAACAATTGCCGCAAAAAGGTCATGAAATAAGGTTGGTCATGTGACCGACTCATTTTATGACCATCCCAACTTAAGATCATGATGGCCAAGTTCCATTGTGATCACAAGTTGAGGTCTACCTGTCATTAATTATTTCTTTTATAAATACTTCATAAATAATGTGATGGTGTCTGCTTATGTTCATGCTCCTTAAGCACTTTCTTTCTCTCTGTTTTTGTCTGCCTTCTCCCTAAATTATACAAATCAATTTAGTACCAATGACTAAATAATATCCTGCTCTTGTCTTTTAGGAACTAACTGGAATATACCATAATAATTATGATGGCTCTTTGAATACTGCGAATGGGTTTCCAGTGTTTGCTACTGTGATCCTGGCCAATCACATCACCAAAAAAGATAATAAGGTGGCCGTTGGGGAGCTCACAGATGAGGACATGAAAGTTATTGTAGGACTGTCCAAAGATGAGCAGATTGGAGAAAAAGTGAGTTTGACAATCAAGATCCACAATTCTGGTTTTCTTGTTTCCAGTTCAACAGTATGAAAGCTCCAGAAATGACTAGATTATTAGAATCAAATTATTAGATTACTACCATAGCAGTAGCAGTTCTCTTTCTGTTACAAGATGATTTCAAGGGGCTATAGGCACTTCTGTGAAATTATTAATATGGGACCTGTTCAGTCCATGTTTTGTCTGCTTTAATGTACGGAATTCACAGTATCCATATCTGGAATACATCTAAACAAATTGTTTCATGAGCAATAGGGTTTTTGGTAAAAACATTACATTTTTACTAAAACAAATTATCACTATTATTGCTGTTATTGTCCCCCATTACATAGACTCTTATTGTCTCCCAGAAAGAAAAATAATAATATTCAGAAGAGCAGTAAGCTTTAACAATTAAATCCAATTAAATTAAATCCATCCCAAAATTTAATCTCAACCACTAAAATCCCAACTGAAGAGAGGGTGTTAAAAGTTTAGATGAAGCTTCTCTCCTTTCTGATTTCTTCTACATATAAATATAGCTTTTTATTAGATGTTAACCACAAAATCCTTTACAAGGATAGGTCAACCAGATTTCCTCCCAAAAGTCTTGAGAAGACTTACTCATTGGCTTTCTTCATTCACAAATTCCATTTTGAAATGGAAATTTTCAAAAAGCCTCATGTGTCAGTTACAACTCAACACTAGCTTTTCTTTATCAAAGTTCCATAGCTTTTACTGGTAATACAAAATGATACATTTCTTCCAGCTAATTGCATTATTGTCCATTTTGTAGATTTAATGACCATTTAATCACAGCTGATATAATCTTTTAAAAATCATCTCCTGTAAGGAGATCTCCAGAAAATCCCAGAACTATAGTCTAGCCATAGAAATTAAAACATTCTGGAAGGAGCGAGGCCTTACTATTTTTGACTTTCCAGACTGATTCCTGGTGACTGCTGTACAGTCATTGTAGGTTTAATAGAACTTTGCTATAAACTGTGGAATTATTAGGCAAGTGAATATTTTGTCCGTATCATCATTTTAATGCATATTTTCCACCTCCAAGCTGTATAAACGTGAATGCTTAATGATATCAGGTGATGTGTATTTGTATAATGAGGGACGGTGTGCATAATTATTAGGCACACCTAATAGAAAATGAACCAAAAAGAGATTTAACTGACTCTGAAAAGTCAAAAATTGTAAAAAAGTCTTTCAGAAGGTTTTTGCAATATTCTTGAAATTGCTAAGATATTGGGGCATGATCAGAGAACCATTAAACATTTTGTTGCAAATCCAGGTTTGAATGATTCTGCACACTAATAATTGCCCAATAATTGTGCACACATAGATACTCCCCTAAGAAAGCCAAAACCTCACTTTTATTTTCTTAAATATTCAGATTTGAGGTTTATTAACATTTTGGATTGATAGAGAGCACAGAAATTGTTCAATAATAAAATTAATCCTCCAAAATACAACTTGCCTAATAATTGTGCACATAGTGTACAGTCATTCAAGGTTTAATAGGAGATTTCCATTATAGTAATACTGTTTCACTTTTTATTGTCTCTGTTGATAAATATGTTGGCTGTGTATTTGCCTTTCCCAGATCTTTGCCAGCATTGCTCCTTCCATCTATGGGCACGAAGATATCAAAAGGGGGCTGGCTCTAGCCCTCTTTGGAGGAGAACCCAAAAACCCAGGTAAGTTGACCAAAGACACTTTGTGTTCAACACTGCTTTTACATGAAGAGCTGTAACTTGCTGGAGAGGAAACCTGTGTTATAGTGGAGAGAAATGGCTTGAAAAGATGTTCATCTTTTATTTTTATAGTTGCACATTTCTCTATTACTAAGCTATTCTCCATTTTAGTAATTTATTCCAGAAAATAACGTCAATTTCTTACCACCAAAAAGTTCAAACATGAAGCTCCCCCAGTTTTATCTAGTTTGTAAACAAGTATAGGTTATAAAGTATGCATAAACCACATTTCCTTCTTTTCTGTCTGCCAGTTTTATCAGAAATTCATCTTATTCTGAAATGAAATGGAGTGATTCTTTTTCTTTTGTTTTACTGTCCTTTGTACTGATTAATCAAAATATGAATAACTTACTGGGATGGGGAATACTAATAAAGCAGACCATTTCTCAATCAGCTTTTTTTTTCATATTACTATATCACTTTATCTGACTACTTCTCCTAGAAAGCAATCAGATATTTTAAAGTATGTAAATTTGTTTTATTTCACATATTATGCTTTAACCCTGCCCTTCCTCCAGTGAAAACCAAAAAAGCCATGTAGTTGATTCTCTTCCTTCATTACCTAGCAGTCCTTGTTCAGAGCAACATTATGAATCCTTGCTCAGGGTCACTGGGTGAGCTTCAGTGGACCATCTGATCTGAAGTCTCCCAAGTTCTAATCTAACATTTTATCTCATTGTGCCATCTGCAATTTGTCTCACTGTTCTTTCCATCTAAAACACTCTAGGAGGAAAACATAAAGTCCGTGGAGACATCAATATGTTGCTTTGTGGCGATCCTGGCACAGCCAAGTCTCAGTTCCTCAAATATGTGGAGAAAGTAGCCAGCAGAGCGATATTCACTACCGGCCAGGGGGCTTCTGCAGTTGGTCTGACTGCCTATGTGCAGAGACATCCTGTAAGCAAGGAATGGACTTTGGAGGCTGGAGCCCTGGTGCTGGCAGACAGAGGAGTGTGCTTGATAGATGAATTTGACAAGGCAAGTATTGGCTGGGAGGTATGATGTAATTTGGTCAAGCCAGATTCCGACAGTATAAGTTGCTCTAGGTAAGACCTTGAACACAGAAAATGAAACTTGAGGGAGAAGACGGTTGGATTTTGGGACCTATCTAGAAAGCGTCAGTCCTGAGATCTGGAACTGAGAAAAAATGCTCAGAATATTAAAGCTAGTGTGGGATTTGATATGTTTGGAGGATGCTGGTTCGCATATTCTTTAATGTAGTGCAATCTATAAGTGAAGATACCTTGGGAAGAACATAGTACAGTGCTGGCTAATATGCAAAGGGAGAGAAAATGGCTTTGAAACTCAGTATTAACCATTCTAGCTGGAAGGTACTTCCTGTCCTTGATAATATTGCTATATCCAGAAGCACTGAAATGTTTAAGAGCCTTGAATGTGTACATCTGAATTCTGTTCTATTTATTATTGGGGCTAATTGGAATTTTAACGTCTTTTGCTGTTCCTCAGATGAACGATCAGGATAGGACGAGTATCCACGAAGCCATGGAACAGCAGAGCATCTCCATCTCCAAGGCTGGCATTGTCACATCTCTACAAGCTCGCTGCACTGTTATTGCTGCTGCCAACCCCATAGGTATGTGGGGCCCATGGAAGAAAAACTCAAACTATGGCAAAAAGTTCCACATATTATGTTAAACTTCCTGTCTTTTGGATCCAGAAAGGAACAAGAGCATGCACTGTTTTGTTTTGTTTTTAATTCTTCTTTTCCTATTCTAGGTGGGCGCTATGACCCTTCTTTGACTTTCTCGGAAAATGTTGATCTGACCGAGCCCATCATTTCTCGCTTTGATATCCTGTGTGTGGTCAGGGACACCGTTGATCCTGTTCAGGTAGATTCTGCCGATCATTAGACTTAAAGGAGGTTAATGAAGGGTCTATCGTTTTAATACTTACTGAATGAAGAAGGGAGCTACATAAGATGCAGTTGGCTAATTCCATTGATGTCTTGTCTAGCTTAGGAAAGTAAAACTCACAGGAACACTTTGATAAGCATACAGGCAGTCCTTGACCTGCAACCATTGAATCAGTGACAGTTTGAAATTACAATTTTGCTGAACAAATGGTGCTTACAACCGGTCCCCATATTCTGTCTGTCCCAGCATTCCCATGGCGTGTGCTTGGAATCTGTGTGCTTGGCAACCAGTTTGCATATAGGACTGGTTGTAGCACCCCACAATCACATGATCAGCATTTGCAACCTTCCTGCTACCTTCCCCCAAAACATTAATGAGAGAAGACAGCAGAGAAAGTCGCAAGTTGCTGGTCTCCCCAATCGGCACGCTCTTCCACCATTGCATTCACACCATGCCACCTATTTGCACACCCTTCAGGACTCACACTATACTTGCCCTGTGCCTCTCTTGTACCCCCATGAACCCTCCCTGAGCCTCATTGCAACACCCTTTTCATCTGATCCTACCACTCACCTATCTGCTGGCCCGGGACATGCAACTCCCTGATGGCTTCCTCATTGACTTTGGTTACAGGAAGGCCACAGCACCTAACAATTGTGCAACAACTGGGACTGCAGAGATTGTTGTGGCTAAGCAACTTTATGACTGCATCATTTAGAGACAGCAGTTCCCATCTTGATTGCCATCGAAAATCAAGGACTATCTGTTCTTGTCAAAGAGCCATTCATTCTTGAAGAAGAGTTAGGCAATCTGGAGAACTACTTTTGAGATTATCCTATAGTAGATCATATAAAATCAATGATTTGTTTGTTTGTTTGTTTCAATTTGTTCTGGAAGGATGAGATGCTGGCTCGATTTGTTGTCAGTAGTCACATCAAGCATCACCCAAACAATAAGGATGCAGTAAATGGAGAGTCTCAAGAGATTATCCTCCCTAATACTTATGGCGTAGAGCCCATTCCACAGGAGGTCCTGAAGAAATACATTATTTATGCAAAGGAAAAAGTCCATCCCAAACTCAACCAAATGGACCAGGACAAAGTGGCCAGGATGTACAGTGAACTCAGGAAAGAATCCATGGTAAGCAACCAGGGAAGTGGGAAATCCCATGTTTCAGAGTCAGACTGTCACCTGCAGAATCACTACCCCTCTCACCAGTTAAATGGAGCTGGAAGAAATGTTGGTCCCAATAAATAAATAAATCTGAAATCTGGTTCTTTTTAAAAGCAGCCATAATTACAATGGTTCATTAAAACTTTCCCAAATCTATAAATGAGTACTGAGTTTATTGGTACCCACCCAAAGAATATGCAAGTCTTTACCTTCTTCCGAATTTTTTACTACTTAATTTGTCCCTGAATGCTAGATACAATTGTTCACCCAAATACCTGCTGGTAACTATTGCATCAGTGTATATAAGCTGTGCTAAAATTGGCTTTGGGTTACAGAAACATCTAGCCTGATCTTTGAACTTTGTTCTCCCATCCTTGGGGTTGGTTGGTTTGTGTGTTTTGACAACTCATCTAATAGACAGAGCTGGTAACATTTTGGATGGACATCAGCTCAAGGATCAAACAAAAAGGTCCCGATTTCTGAAAAAAGAATAGGGGGAACTCCTAAGGAGGCATATTCCTTATAATCTATGCAATGCACTAGTTTGCCAGAAGATGGCAGAGTCCTCCCTTAATCATTGATGCCTTTTAAACACACTTTTTTTAAGTGTGTTTTTTCCTATTTACTATCTCCTTTGCACCCTTATTTGTTTTTAATTAGCTCCATGCAGCATTAACAGCTCCCCATAGTAAAAATGCAGGTTGTAATTTAATGGTGTGCAATTTCAGTCAGTTTCTGAATCACTTTGTGTGGCAGAACAAGGACCACACTTTAAAATTGGCTGAGGACAGGATCCACTATGGATAAGATGTTTTAAGAGGTAAAATAGATGTCTTAATCCTGTCAGTCTTTAAGGCAGGGGTCGGGAACCTTTTTGACTCAGAGAGCCATGAAAGCAAAATATTTGGAAATTTATTTCAGTAAG
>JANHFJ010004398.1:8512-19645 GCA_032468195.1 Cerberus rynchops | reverse complement strand
CTTCTTCTTCTTCTTCTTCTTCTTCTTCTTCTTCTTCTTCTTCTTCTTCTTCTTCTTCTTCTTCTTCCTCCCCCTCCTCCTCCTCCTCCTCCTCCTCCTCCTCCTCCTCCTCCTCCTCCTCCTCTGTCTCTACTCAATATTTTTTAAATTCCATTAAGCTTCACTAGATACTACTGTAGACAAAGGGAGAAAAATCCTATTTCTCTGTTGTCTCTATCATCTTTTCTTCCTTGTCACCCTTTTTAAAAACAAAATAGTCCTAAACATTCTAACCTTTTCTCAAAAGCATTCTGTCTCTTATTCGTTTGCTTCTATATTTCGCAGACTCTCCAGGTCTCCAAGGTTTTTATGGTGTGCAGTAACCAGAATTGTACATGGGGTTCTAATAATAATAGGATCATAAATCTGCAGAAGGCAGGCTTATTTTTGATCTTTTGCCTAATGATCCCTAAAATGGATTTTTCCGTTTTTTTGAAAGTTGCAGTACATTAATATTTTTTTTGTTAAACCACTCAGCATAATCCCAAGATTAACTAATATCCTATTCAATTTCATAAACTCTGAAGAGATCATATAAAAATTGAAAAATTGTAAAAATAACCAGTTTAAAATGGCAGTCATGTCATTTTAAATTGTGATTAAAAAAACAAACACCAAAGCTCCTCATAAAAGAGCAATAGCCTCATCATCTTTCCAAACTCTAAAAGTAAAGCCGCAGTCTCACGGAATGGATTCCTCTGTCAAAGACAATCTGATACATTTATATATTACTATATCACAAAACTCTTCAGGGTTCACAAGACCCCCCCAAAATACAATAAAATAAAGCAACATATACCGTAATTAGGCAAGAAAGCCCACAACAATAAGATAGTCCTCAACTTACAGCCATTCCTTTAGTGACCGTTTGAATATAATGCCACTGAAAAATATGACTTACGATCGTTTTCACACCTGCGACCACTGCAGCATCCAGATCAAAATTCAGGTGCTTGGCAACTGGAATGCATTTAGGAAAGTGACATGTGATCACCTTTTGTAACCTTCCCAACTGGCTTCCAACAAGCAAAGTAAACAGGGGAAGCCAGGTTTGTTTAACAGTTGCATGATCCATTCAACAACTGCAATGATTTGCTTAACAACTGTGACAATCTGTGTCATAAAATGAAGCACTACTCATTGAGTAACTGTCTTGCTTAGCAATGGAAAGTTTGGGCTCAAAATTGTGGTTGTAAGTTTAGAGCTCCCTGTGTATGGAGTCAAGCCCTAAAAACTCTTGAAAAAAACTCAGTTCCCAGCTTCATCTCAAAGGTCAACAGAGTTAGGGACAAATTAAAATCCGATGACAGGTCTTCCCATTCCACATATGGCTTGTAGGTCAGAACCAGCACTTTGAATTGTAGTCCAAAAACAAAACAAAACAAAACATGGCAGCTGCAATATTTCCCTAAATGTATATTTTTCTTCACGTTTCTTTCATTTTGTCATCCTGTGCTGAATCTTAAGTGCTGCATATACTTTGTTATGGCATTCATCAAAACTTCATTCATGCAAGAATCCAGAAACCTAGATTGCCTTGCTGTATTTATAATCTAGGTGGGTTTGAATTTTGTGGGTGTGGTGGTGATTTGATGAAAAACCCATTGTTAGATGTAGGATATGGTGTTATTTCTGTTCTGGTTGGTCCACCTTGTCAGTTGTGAATAGTTTGGCTTTTACACCTGATTGGGTGGTAAATTATATCAAGGTCTATTCTTCTGTTGATGGCTCATTTAAGTGAGTGCTATTTGAGTGCCACGCTTCAAGGAATTCTCTGGCTGTTCTGTTATTTGTTGGTTGATTATTTCTATGCTATTCTAGTCAAATGTGGGGCTCATTTTGAGGCCGTGGGTGGTTGCTAGGTATTTCTGATCTTGATCCTTCATTGTAGTTTTTTTTCTTGTTTCTTTGCTATAACTGGTATCTTGTATGCCTTATGTAGTTACAGTCTTATTTCTGTATATATTGCCTGTTCTTGCTTAATAGGGTATGCAACCTTTTGGTTAACACAAGATTCTTTGTACCATTTTTTGTAGGCTTGTGGGCAGCAAGGACACTGCTGGCATGTTCAATTCCAACATTCATGCTTTCATTTTTGCTTTGATTTTTCTTTTTCTTCCCTGTCCATTTTATTCCAAGTTACACTAAACCACTACAAGAAATCATCTGTACCATTTGTCAAACTTCTCGTTCCCTTTGTATTTGTTACTAATTCTCTCAAGCTTTCATAATAAGCAATAAAATCAGCCTTGCTTTTAGATGTACTTTTTCATGCTATGTATGAATAGAACTATGCTTAAACCATATATCTGAAGTTAGTAGGTAAAATTAGTTATTCAAACAATGAATAGTAGAGAGAATTGGAGAAGAAAATAGCAGAATAATAATACAGTACTTAAAATCATATGTAAAATTCAAGTGACATGGCTTATAACATAATTCACCCTGCGTTTAATAGATGTTCTTATCCTAACCTAGTCCTGTGGCAAATCATTTGCATGCTTTAATAGCTGTGGTACAAAATTTAACTGTTTTATAGGTAATATTAGGCTTGGTATCTGATAAAGGAAAAGCTAAATTTACCAGCTACCTAACGTTCTCATTCATTCTTGGAATTTATAATGGCTCAATTACTTTTACTCTCTTGCTTCATTCCCACTTATCCATTTATGCCACCTATATCCTATAGAAATTATCTATCAGTATAAATTATGCTGAAAAAGTTCCTACTTCATTTAAGATTGCTTCCTGTATTCCTGTTTACTATATACTTCCTAGGAAAGCACGTATCTCCAAACATACACATCCTCTCCTTTATAGCTTTTTCTCATTTGAATAATTTGAGGATACCCATTGAGGATTCTGTTCCCTGCCAATGCAGCTGGCCCCAGCTATCATTAGATTTAGATTCATGCTTCTTTTGTTCAGTCATTTGAGAGCCTTGAATGAAAAGAAGCTGATAGAAAGCATTTTGGCTGAGGCTCAAAGGAGCTGCTATACCACACAAGGTCAGCATTGCCCTGCATGCAATTGATATCTGCTCTTGCAGTCAGTAGTATTCATGTAGAAATATAAAGAATAGGTTGTGGGGCAAAGATGGGGGACCTGGGGGGGTTCTGCAAGTATTGCTGAACTACAAATACCAGAAGTCTCAGTCAGCAGGAGCAATTCTAGATGGGCTATCAATAGAGAACAATCAATTTTACAATCTCTCTAGGGCAAAGGCCTCGTAAACTGTTTAGAATAGTGTCCTCTAGATATTCTGGATGAAGAGATACTAGGAGAAAAACTGATGGAAGCTGTAACACAAAACATCTGGAGGGCACCAGAATGTATAAAAGGCAAAAACTAGACTGCAGATCAAAATGACAGCATGCCAGTTTAGATTAGGTTAGGATGGAAACAGATGGGGAAGGAAAAGTGATGATTTAGAAGCTATGAAGGACAACAAGAGAACTTGGGGGCTCCAGATTAAGCGAATTGAAGAGAAGAAACTGTTAAGACATGTAGGGCAGGGTTACCCAACCCACAGGGTACTGGTCCACAGCTGTTAGGAATCAGACCACACAAGTGGCAGACAGGCGAGTGAAGTTTCATCTGCATATGCACAGGATCTAGGTTGTGTGCAAAACTATCCCCATAATCCCTGGTCCATGGAAGGCAATTTTTCTTCCAAAACTGGTTCCTGATGCCCAAAAGGTTGGGGACCATTGAAGTCGGCCATTGAAATTGATCACACAGAGCTAGTTAGTTAAGCAGAGAATCATTGAAATGTACCAATTCCTCCTGTGCCAATCTCAGAGGTTTCCTCCCAAAAATGCATTACAATATTTGTTCTGACTCATGATGAAGCTGCTTGGATGAATAGCAAAATATCTCAAATTAAGAAGAAAAATAAGTCCAGTTGTCATGACTTAAGCTTCAGACAACTCTACCTGGATAATTGAGAACCTTCATCAACGTACAGTTTCTGTTAATGCATCCTGATGTCAAATAAGACTTTTCATGTGGTTGCACATGAGCTTAGGAAACAAATGCCAACAGTGCTACCTGAGAGCCAGATTATCTTTCCCCTTTCAAACATAAAGCATTGTGCAGCCCATCAGTGTCTAGGATGGGATGATGCTTGAAAGAAACAAGATGGCAGCTTTTATTGCACAGGAATTACCACCATTTTATTATTACTTTTTAATCTCCTTGGATGTCTCTGATACAGCCCAAGTAAGGTAAATGATTCCCCTCGCACACAAGTGCTAGATGTTCCTGACTCTAGGGGGCAGTGCTCATCTCTGTTTCTTAGCCAAAGAGCCAGCGCTGTTTGATGATGATTCCATGGTCATGTGGCCATCATGACTACATGCCAAAGGTGCACGGAGCGCTGTTATCTTCCCACCAAGGGTGGTCTCTATTTTTCTACTTGCATTTTTTTACATGCTTTCAAACTGCTAGGTTGGCAGAAGTTGGGGCAAGTAATGGAAGCTCACTCCATTATGTGGCACTAGGGATTCGAACCGCAAAACTGCCAACCTTTCGGATCGACAAGCTCAGTGTCTTAGTCACTGAGCCACTGCGTCCCCACAGCCCATGGATAACTATGGATAATTTTGTGAAGAAAAGAGAGACTTGGGTTATTATCAGAGATTTAAGAGAGTTATGATATTGGCATATTTGGTGATTAACAAGTGAGGAACAATATGGGGGAAATACATGGAGAATTGTAATGGGTACAGATGACCAACATTTTGCTTCATCTGGATTTCTAGGATCTTGTACAAATAAAATAGTTTTCCATTCATGAAAAGTTACTGCTAGGTCTAATCCAGACATGCTATTTTTTATTTAAAAAAATATTCAATTATCTGAAAAGGCATGTCCACAACAAGTTATATCAAATGATTATTTTGAAATTATGAATTAATTCATAGAACCATGTTAAGTAATAATGTGATTTTAATACATCCAAGACGGAGCTAAAGTTATTTTAATGTGAAATACTCTTAGGATTGTCCAGTGGTGGTCAAAGTTCACTTTAATTAGCTGACATGTCTCCAAATACTTCAGTTACTTCTCTCTGCTGACATTTCCCTGCTTTCTTTTGTTCTTTTGCTAACTTTAATTCCTCTTTCTCCAAAGTATCTTTGTGAATAGTAGGCCTCAAGCTCTGACACTTACTGTACAATCTCTCACCTCCATGCCAGACATCCGCAAACTGCACACCACAAGAATTTGTTGATCAATCTATGCAAGCTCTGAAAATGGTATGGTTCTGGGTTACATACAAAAGGATCGCTCCAGGTCTTCCCTCTTCAGTAGATTCAGTAGATTCTGGAGATTTTGGAAGCGCACTGGAAGCAAATGCCTTGAGGAGAATTTGCTGGAGCAAAGTAGAAGTGATTAGAAGCCAACAACTTTTAACAGGTTCAGAATTATTTTATTGAGTTTTCAATAAAATTTCAAAAGATGTGAATACCCAAGAACCAGTTGTAGCACCAAAGAAGCATATGTTTAACAGGGTGCATTCAGCATTGTGTATTCAGCATTTATTTTGTTGTACATATTTAAGACCCTAATTTGAATCTTTTATGAGATTGAGGCAATAAAGATTGTCTTTCAAATTTTTTTATGATATATCACCTTAATTTTGGAGCTTTTTGTTCAATCCTCTTTTTTTCAGGGGTTGGTGGCAAAGAACAAGCCAATTGTAATTGTGATCTGTGAATGCATCAATGCAATTTCAACTTTTTTTTCCAATACACAATATTGCACTCTTTAAGAAAATTAGATTATGGTAAACTCCTTGAAATGGGTTTAGGGTAAACCCCTTGCTGGGTCTGCAGTGACACCAGGAGAGTTTCGTATTTAGGGAAATATTCAGAAGAGTTTCCCCAGCTGCGGATTAAAGAACGGCATACTTCAGAGGAGAATCCCAGGAATGGAAAATTAATCGTACCCGGCCACCACTTGATCTCGGCCTTCGTGGATTCCGCTCAGGCAAAGTCCAAGTTTCACGCCTTGCTTCGTTGTCCCCGTAAGTTTGCCCAGCGAGTTAACAGACGGAATCCGCGGCACCATCTCCCTCTAGGACCCGGGTGAAAACCGAAGCCGGGAAGGGGCAGAATGCAGCCCACTGCGCAATGCACACGATTTCAGACTTCAGCATCTTGGAAACCTGGGAGACCCACAGCAGCGGCCACACCGATCCAAGAGGGGGCGTGGAGAGGCGAGGCGTTGAGTCCCTTCCAGGAGCCGAGCCAAGCCGCTGCAGCTGGCCGCGCAGAGCCCTTTCCTTCCTCCGTCCTTCTTTATTTCTTCGCTTCTCGCATCTCTTTTTTTAATTCTGGGGAAGAGAAAGAAGAAGAGAGAGAGAGAGAGAGAGATGCGCGCGATGGCTTCGCCCAGGGTCTGACCGGCCAGCAAAGCCTGTATATTATATGCACATTTGCTATGTGGATGCTGCATTTACTTGCTGGCCTTGGACCAGAGCCGTTCGTGCATCGATCGGGCAAACCGTAAAAGCCCTCCGATTTTTTGTTTCCCCTTCACCCACGCCCACACCCTCCAGCTTGAAGCTCCCCGAGACGGAGGGAGGGAGGATCTAGAGAGGTTTGCAGGGAAAGTTGCGAGTCACCAGGGAGGGAGGAGGAGGGGGTCGCGGGGGCTATGCCGTGTGAGCCCGAGCTGCTGCAGCGGCGGGAGAGAGAGGGCTCTTCAGGAACGAGAAGGGGCCGAGCCCCGTGGGCAGCTGCTGCAGCAGAAGCTACGTCCGACTGAAGGAGGAGGAGGAGGAGGAGGAAGGGAGCACGGCGCCGCCTGAGTGGAAGCATCATGAATCCTCTGAGGCGTCGGGCGCTGCGGCTGCTTCTGGCCTGGGGTGAGCCTTTCCTAATTTCTCGGGGTGGGGTGGGAGTTCCTTCCTAAAAACCGGCCATGGGGTGTTTTCAGCCCGCGTGCAGGTTCGATCCAGGAGGAGAAGGAGGAGGGTCGCCCGGAGCCCAGCCACTCCAACGCGTCCTGGACAAAGAGGCAGGCGGCGCGGAGCTGGGAACTGGGCTGCCTGCCTGCCTGCTGCCGCCTATGGAGTCAAGGAGCGGCGCGGTGGGAGGGTTCCAGCCGTCCCTTGCAGGAGTTGGGCTGCTGCCGCCGCTGTCCTTGCTCGCTCGCTCGCCGCGTCGGGCTCCTTGAAGGCGCGAACGGGAGAGGGGCGGATTTGTTCGGCTGAGGCGGGAGCCCGATGGGATCCTGAGGCTTTCTTGTCAGGAGGGAGGCGGGGGGGGGAAGGAGCCCACCAGGAGGAAGGACGTCTTCGTTTTGGCCCCGCGACGCCGTTTGAGGGGAAAGAAAGAAAGAAAGAAAGAAAGAAAGAAAGAAAGAAAGAAAGAAAGAAAGAAAGAAAGAAAGAAAGAAAGAAAGAAGGCGTTTCGTTCCCTGAAGGTTTCTCTAGTCTAGGATGTCACCTCAGGATTGTAAGAAGTTACTTTCCTCCTGGCTGCCTCAGTTAGACGCTGCTGGGGTGTTTTTTCCCCCTGAAAACTCTTCTTTATTCTATTCAGGAGGCCTAAAACCAGAAACAAGCCAAACCACATTGTAGCCTCACGTGTTTTATGCTCAATATGATTTGGATTAAGGTTCAGTGTCTCAACCAAACCCAGAAAGCTGACCTTGCTGAATAAATCATCGGAAAAGCAATGTGGTGGGAACACAATCCATGATGACATCCACTTAAAAAAAACCCTTCCTAATGCATTATGCTAAGTTGTGGCTTGTTTCACCATAGTGGCTAGGTTTGCACAACCTGCTAAGATGGAAAGCAGGGTTTCTAAATTACATATAGGTTCACACAGAGCATTGGGCAAAAGTTTCGGCAAAAGTGGCCTCCACATAGAATTTGATGGTATTGATGCTAATAAATAGAGAAGATTTAACTGAATAAGTAGAAGTAACAGAATCATTTAGAATAATCAAGTGTGCATTTTGGGCTTAAAATTAGCCAGATCTGAATAAACTCTGAACAGTTAAGAGTAATATCTGTTGGCAGGAGAAGCTGAGGGTGAAAGGAGCTCAAGATGGGCGAGTTCTTAAGGGATATACTAAAAGCACACTTACAAGTACTTAATTTCAGTGAGGGAAAAATGGAGGCAGCACAAGCCAGGGGGGCTAACCAAAAAGCTTTGTGAAAATCAAGAAATGAAAAGAGGATAGGTCAGAAAAGAAGAGAACAGACAGTAGATTGAAACTGTAGAGCTGGCATCAAGCAAACAAATGCTCAGAATGAACTGGCAAGTGCAAGGGATAGTAAGAATGATTTTTTTTAAAAAAGACTTATTCGGTTTCATTCATGTATTCTAGATAGGTGTAGAAGAGGAGAAAGAGGGAAAAGAAGATGGAGCAAACTACAAATTGGTGAAACATCAGCATCTGGGAAGATTCTAAAACAGATCATAAAAAGTTCTATTTTTAACACTTTGAATATTTTGCAGTTGTTACCAAAACTCAGTATAGATTTATCAAAAACAAATACTGATAGGATAGTTTGGTCTCATTTCTTTGGTCAAACAACTTAATAGATTGTGGGTATGCTTGTTGGTGCATTTTAACCACTTGAAACATTCCATGATATATAAATTGATAAGCTAACTACAGTAAATGTGGGGTGGATGGCATAACAATTAAATGAATATTAAATGTACCCACACTTACATACATCAAGTCAGTGTTGTCTTCTGGTGACTGCCTGAACTAGACCCTGCAGTTTTCAGAAGTGGCTTTGCCATTGCAGATATCAATGATTCCTCATCAAACTGATATTAAGTGAGGTGCCGCAATTAATTATCCTGGATTCTCAGCCCTTCATGTTTATTAATGATTTGGATGAAAGATGACTAGAAAGTTTGTCTGATTGGCAGATGACACAAAACTAGCTGGATTAGCTATTATCCTAGAAGACTGAAATAAAACGCAGGGAATTTAACAAAGACAAATGTTCCCAGTTCTTCACTGGGAAATACAAATCAAATACACAAATATAAGATACACAAGTATATGGTTTAGTAGTGATAGTGATAAGAGAAAAGTAGGTAATAAGTAAGTCAAAGTATGTTTAGAATAAAGGACTCATAATAATGGATTTCAGGTACAGTACTGGATGCCATTATAGGGGATGTGGTAGCTCAGTGGCTAAGATACTGAGCTTGTTGTCGTTCAGAAAGGTCAGCAATTCAGCAGTTCGAATCCCTAGCACCGCATAATGGAGTGAGCTGCTGTTACTTGCTCCAGCTTCTGCCAACCTAGCAGTTTGAAAGCATGTAAAAAATGCAAGTAAAAAAAATAGGGACCACTTTGGTGGGAAGGTAACAACACTGTGCACTTTGGCATTTAGTCATATGCCGGCCACATGACCACAGAATTGTCATCAGACAGTGCTGGCTCTTTGACTAAGAAACGGAGATGAGCACTGCCCCCTAGAGTTGGGAATGACTAGCATGTATGTGCGAGGGGAACCTTTACTTTAGTGGATGCCAAATTCCAATTGAATGTTTGGGAGAGGGTGTTTTTTTTAAAATAAAGTTGCTAATATTTTAACAATTTGCTAATGGAACCAATTTCCCAGATAAATGGTAGATTCTGTTTCATAGTATGTGTCCAGATGAGGACTGCACAATAATCTGTCTGGTAAATTTGCTTAATTTGTGTGCATAAGCAATAATCTGTCTGGTAAATTTGCTTAATTTGTGTGCATAAGCAAAACGTTTTGGGCATGGAAGAGCTGGTTTGGGGTGGTCTATATTTGGATCAGCATCCTCATGGTTGGGGAACAGACCTGAAATAAGTGCCTTTGGTCTAACCCAAAACACATGTATTCCAGAGAGACATTTTCAGGATAGTGAAAACAGTAAAAAGTCAAGGTCAGTGGCAATGGTGGGGTTAAGCAGACACAGAGAAAAGACACTGAGAATGGTCAGGGGAAGGATTTGTAAGCTCCTCTCTGTGCCATTGAATTCAAGTATGCATATCCAATTGACCAGCCTGCTCCAATGTCCTCCCTGACCTATCTCTTTTTAGCCACCTTAGCTGCCCTTCTTTGTTTGGGATTCAAAACAAGATACATTTCTTAGGACGTGCATGCCTGTTACTTTGATTGCTGCTTTGAGCAGCGAGTTGGCCCAGTGGCCTTTTTCAAGTCTATGATTCTATGAATCTTGTCTTATGCGAGAGCACATCATGCTTGTAAATTAGCACGCTATGCCAGCTCATTTAACTGTGGTTTATTCATTCTTAAACAAACTATATTTATGGTGATCACATTATTACTTGTGTCTAAAAGCTTTTGTTTGAGACATCTCAACAATCCAGTTTAAGCTTTAATAGAAGAGAATATCTATAGCCCCGGGTAGAACTGAGGTGGGCTTGATGCTCTCTGAGCTTGGTTGTTTGCTAACCTGTAAAATCATCAATGCTAATGATTTGCTCTGGATTTCCTCTTTGTTGATATACAATAACTTGTTCTGCCTGTAGCATTGAGGGTACAGTTTTCTCTTTGGTAGTTCCTTGATTTGGGTATTATTTTCTGCTTGGTGTCTGGTGTTAATCCCAGTTTATCTGGGTGTTGGTTGCTGGACCAAGTTAAATCCAAATCCTAGATCAAGCTAAATTCAGAAACACCAGGGAATTCCTGGAAGCTTGGTTGGTGAATCAGCTGATGAATCAGCCAAAAATAGACACACAGAGATAAACAACATTTACATATCATTCAAAAGAAACAATAAAAAAACTAAAAATCAAACAGAACGTATCATGACTGCCAATCAAAACCCAGATAAGTAGGGATTAATACCAGAAAAATAATCAAGCAGAAAATAATGCCCTAATCAAGGAACTACCAAGGAGAGAACCACACCCCCACCCCCATTGACAGAGCAAGCTATTTGTATATAAACAGGAAACAAACTGTACAATCACACTAGTGCTGATGATGTTACCTAGCTGAGTAATGAAATGTCTGCAAGCAAACAACCAAACCTAAAGAGCACAAAGGACTCTACAGTTTAATAGAATAGAATAGAATAGAATAGAATAGAATAGAATAGAATAGAATAG
>JANHFJ010004395.1:1702-11930 GCA_032468195.1 Cerberus rynchops | reverse complement strand
TATTTTAAATTGAATTAATTTTATACTAAATTTTAATTGTTTATATTTTAATCGTTTTTTAACTGATTTAAAAATTTTTTTAATTATAATGATAACGTTTTAATTACAGCTGTTATTTAATTATTTTAATAGGTTTTAAATTGTTATTCGTACTTGTGTTTTTAAATTTTTAAATTTTTAAATAAGTTGAACTTAATACTAGACCAGTGGTCTAATATTAGTTTTTACTTACCGAGTGCCAAAAAGTATGTGCTTTGCACGTGCCATCCACACTTGCGTGCGGCTCCTCCATGTGCGCTGCATGTGCAAACGCACCACCTGCACATGCATACAGCTTTTGCATGTGCAATGCACGCATGCTGCATGCAGGCACTCATGCACACATGAGCCATCGCCTGTACATGCACAGGAGAGCTCCAAAGACCAGCTGGATCTCTGCAATCGTGCGTGCATGCATGTGCGATCACATATGCATGCTCAGCTGGAGGCAAGATGGCTCTGCATGCCACCTGTGGCACCCATGCCATAGGTTCGCCATCACGGTATTAGACTGTTGTACTGTTTATTATTTCACTAAAGACTTTGTATCCATGTATACATACGTTTCTGCCTTTTGGCTAATGAGCTAAACTCTATGTGTCCCTTGTAACAATTTAAGTTTGAGAGCCTGTTCTACTGGAAAAAAAAATAATATAAAAAAGGATGCTGTTGGCATTGTATGCCATTTAGTATATCTCACAGCTGCTTAAGCAGTAAAACATTTTCTTTTACATAATTTTCTATTGAATCCCTAGTGCCAAAAGGAAAGCACCCCTCAGATAACATATTTAATTTTGTAATGAAGCTGGTAAAAAAGTGCTCAAACTTCTTGTGCTTCAGTGATTAAGCACGTCTTGCATGCTTGAAAAGTTCCTAAATATTTGCAAAGACCTTAAATGCTATTTCCCATCTCACTGCATTAAGATATTGAATGTTTCACAAAAGTACAACAAAGCGGTTGGAGCAGATATATCTGGAACTAGAGAAGATTAGCTAACAAACAGTATGTTAATGGATCAGTTAATTAACTGTATGTCCTGTTTCTTCATGCAATTATATCTGAAGATGTTAATTTTAATTAGTTGGTTCGGTGCGAGGAGTCTTTGATCCACAGACCAAATCTTGCCACAATGAAGCTGTATGTGGTTCGGTTAGAATGCTTTATTAAGCCCCTGATTATACCTGAGAACAAAGATAATCCATGATTTGTTATACCACCAAGGAACACTTTCAGAAGTCAGAGCAAAATTTGTTCATAGGTTTTGGTATATTGCAACTAATGATGAAGTTCAAACTTGAGGCAGAAGAGGTTTATCAGAATATCCTGTTGCATATAAAGGAAAAATCCCCATCAGTGACCTAATACTAAAGACAACCATTGTTTATGATCTTTTAGAGAGACAAAAATTGAGGTTCTCAATTTTTTTCATTGCTATTTCACGTAGCAATGAAATTTCATTTTAAAAAATTATAAAAAACTTGTGGCTTAAAGAAGTAAGGATTGATTAATTTTGACATCAGCTAAAAGTTCCATCAAGTAGACAATCATAGTCTGCAATATTTTGCCATCCTTCCATAGGGTAAAGTTTTCTGTGAAGATATTTTTTTTTAGCACGGTTAGAACAATGTAGCTGAAGTTTGAAACATTTTATAGAAAACAGTAAAAACACATTTTACAGCCGTGGGGTATACCCAACAGATAAGTAGTAGAAATGATATCTGTGTGATAATGTCATTCAGAGTCAATTTTTTCAAGACATGGAATGGTACTGAATGATGATCACTCATTGATTTACAAAGTAAAATCTTCTATTAATAGAAATGTGCAGGCAGAGAAAGCAGCTTATGAACTGTTGAGTGGGCTGGAACTGTTGAGTGAAACAAGTTTTCCATAAGAACTAATTAAAATTTCCCTTGAAATTGGTAATATATCTTTGTTTGGGTTAGGAGGAGCCTGTTCATACAGTACCAAACATTCTTTCAGCCCAATTACTAACTTCATTTGGAAAAAATTCTTTAGGTATGTTGGGAGATAGAGCAGCAAAACAAGCATTTTAAAGATATTCAGATAATTTGGGGTCAAGAGGAAAGAAGTAAGCAAGAATCTTAGGATGTGTGTGTGTTACGTTTATTTTTTATACTTTAAAGATTCTGAAATCTTCATTATGAAGTTAAAAAACAACAACCCACCAACCATACTTTTTCCTACCAAATTTTTTTGAAGTTGGGAAAGGGGACAGGCTGGGTCATTTGCTCACTTTACACTAGGATCTGCAGAAACTTGAAATTGGCAAGATAATTTTTCATTGCCTTGGAAAGTCTGCAAAACAGAAGCCAACCTCTCTCCTCCCTCCAGTTCTTTGTGTTTGTTGGAGGATTTCAAAGAAGGAAGAGTGAGCATAGATAATGGCTACTTATCAAGGCCAACCAAAATTCTTGGAGCTTGACTGAGCGCAGTCAGAGGACGTGCATACTGCCTGTCTACCCACAGATGCAATAACTATGCATCACAGGAAAGTTTGAGCAATAACAGGTTTGGCAAGTTATTTTCCAAGAAGAAGCAGTTAACTACAAGAGGAGGGTAATTTGTTAAAGATCCAGATTTTTCTGTTGTTCATCAACAATCTTCTAATGCAGTTTTCAACATTACCTTTTAAACACCCCAAAATCAAGGTACTTGAAAAAAAATTAACAAAATAAAAATCTCAACAAAAAACACTTCTGTTGTTATTAAATCTTGTTATTAAAAAAGAAGAAAAGAACAGAAAAATAAAAATGGTCAAGTGATTTCCCATAAATATTCCTTGTAAGTATTGCAAAAATGGCCTTTTGTGACTCTACTTTTTGTAGAGTATTGTATAGTCTAACAAATTCAGTTTTAAATACTTATGGCTGTCCATAAATATCTGAAGTTGTTTTGGATCTGTATTTGGAATACAGGATCTGTCCTGTTCAAATACAGGTAGTCCTCAACTTATGAATATAATTGAGCCCAAAATTTCTTTTGCTGAGAGATTTGTTAAGTGAGTTTTGCACCATTGTAAGACTTTCCTTGCCACATTTCTTGAGTGAATCACTGCAGTTTTTACATGAGTAACTCAGTTGTTAAGTGAATCTGGCTTCTCCATTGACTTTGCTTCTCAGAAGGTTGCAAAAGGAGATCACATGGCCCCGGGATACTGCAACAGTCATAAATATGATTCATTTTCTAAGTGTTAGAATTTTGACCTTGTGACCATGGGGATGCTGAAATGATCGTAAATATGAAAATCAGTCATCACTTTTTTCAGTGTCTTTGTAACTTCAAACAGTCACTAAGTGAACTGTTGTAAGTCGAGGATTACCTGTATAACAATAAATGTATTACAATTTATTACAATCATGGAACATATCTATTTAAAGTTGTCTATGATTCATGACACAAAATCATAATATCAACATGAAAATATGCACAATTGTTTGTTGAAGCAACCCACCTGGTTTCAACATAGCTTACAGGTTCCCTGTACAAAAGTACATACAACAGCCTTTCTATTACAGTTAGCTAACAGAAATTCAGATTTTGTTGATATGATTACTCCCTCCCCCCTCTCCAAATTGATGATCTATGTATCTTCGTAATCTGTTAAGTACATCACTATAGAAAATAGGTGAATCTTCTGTATTTTTGCTGGCATAGAGCATTATTTCATGTCAGCTAAAAGCCTATTAATGAAAAACATTCCCAGAGAATGAGGCAGCAATCTTCATTGTTTTGGTTTGTGTCCGGAAAAGAACAACCACTCTTGCTGTTTTTAAATTTTGAAGTTGTTAACTAACTGCACCTGAATGGACCTCTTGACTTTTCAGGTGTATGGAGACTACGCAGGAGGTCTAGAGACAGCCTTGCAAAGTACAAATTATCAGCAGCATTGTGGAATCAAGGATGAATAGCTTTTGCAACAATAATCTGAAGAGCATTCATTCTAGGTGACAACCTGCATTTTTCATTTACCCCCAGAAGAGCTTTGGTTTGTCTCCAACCATCCACCAAGAACCATAGTAAATAGTTTGAGGCAGAAGTCAATAATTCAAGCTGATTGGCAGGGTAACCTTAGCCAAGTATATTGTTTACAGCTTTTGGAATAAGGCAGAAAATCTGGAAGGGGGTGGGTTTTGTCTGTTTTCTTTTCCTTGTCTCTATGCCATGGACCAAACATTATGGAAGAAACATGGTAACTCTTAAGTCAGTTGTGTATCGAGGAAGTAATCGGGGAAAATCTTCCTGTTGAAAAGATCATATTGCTCATTAAATTCAACAAGCTTTC
The DNA here is from genome assembly GCA_032468195.1 of Cerberus rynchops. Lineage (NCBI taxonomy): Eukaryota > Metazoa > Chordata > Lepidosauria > Squamata > Homalopsidae > Cerberus > Cerberus rynchops. The sequence goes on along the minus strand of JANHFJ010004395.1, from coordinate 7,584 downwards.
CGTAGACCTCCCCATCTTTAGTTTACCGGAGAGGTTCTCGTAAGTATATCCTAATCCCTTAAGAAATGCAAGTCTCTGGGTTGCAAGTCTTAGGCCAGGAGGGCACAGATAGTTCATATTGATATTGATTTTTGCATTTGGTTCTTTTGTCCTTTTCCTCCACTGGCCTCTCTAATTGGCTGCCAGGGTCCCTTTGGAGATTGCTAATAGTGTGAAAGTGCATCTTCCCAAGATCTCACATTCAGCAGGAACTGAAAAGACAAAAGAAAAGAGAGAGTGCGAGAGAGAGAAAAAATGACCAGGAGACAAAAGATCACTTTCTGAAATACACTCATGTTATTAGCTACTCAATTTCCCTTTCCAGATGTTGGAATAATTCCTAGATTTTCTTACATTTCCACAGGGCATCGGTGTTTGCAAGCCTGATTATTAAATTACTTATTTTAATTGTAGAGCAACACAGTGATTTTAAAAAAAGGCTCATTATGTTGTGGCACCTATTGAAAATTTGGAGTTGTAGAGTTTGCTAACAATGATCATGAATTTTCCATGCAAATTTGTATTTAATGTACAGTACATCAGATCGAACGTCAGCTTTGTACTGGTAAAGTATGTTTTAGGATTTTCTTCAATTGCATGGATGCTGTGAAAAGAAAGTACACTGATTTCTCTTCTTCTCCCATAACTTGCCAGCCTCTGGTAAAGAAAGGTGAAAAAAATCAAGAAAAAAGGGGTCAGTTTAAGCAGTTGCTGCTTCCTATTATGTGTGTTGTCCTTTTCTTTAAAAATATATTTTACTGTTCCATTCTGAATCTGTTGAAGGTAACTTTCAAAGTCTCATTAAAATACAGTGATATGTATTAAATAAAACAAAGAAAATTATTTAAAGTAAGCAACCAATCCTGATTTTAGATGGTTTGTACATATAATACTGTATGCGTAATGTCAGAATTGCCCCAGAAAGCAATTCTAACATTACATGTACAGTAGTTTACACTAACTTTTGAAGTGATTGAGAGGCCTTGTGGAGGGAGGAGCAGTGAGAAAAGAAACAGATATATCTCATGAAGACAAACTAGTCAAGGAAGCATTTTGGAAGTTAATAATTCCCAATTTAACAGCAACATTGGTGAATGTGCAAAATATTTATGAGTTTCCTAAGCTCTAAAGGTATTTCAGAAAACTGAGAATACCAAAGGATCCCCTTGAAAGTAGATGGAAAGCAGGGAGATAAACAAAGATTTTGTCTTTCAGTTACATTGTACTTCAGAGACTCCCTAAAACATTTTAAGCATCACATGACACAGATAAGACAAGTTTGGTCTAGTGCTTAAGGCACAAGGCTAGAAAATGGGAGACTGTGAGTTCTAGTACCTTCTTAGCCATGAAAATCAGCTGGATGACTTTGGGCTAGTCACACACATACTCACACCAAAGGGGGGTTGTTATGGAGAAAATAGGGTGTATCGGATATGTCCGCCATCTTGACTTCTTTGTAAAAATAATAAAGATGGGATATAAACAAATAAAGGGGAAGGATAACTACGAGCACAATTGCTTCATGACTATGAAGAAAGTGAGCACTTCTGGAATCAGAAACAAAAAGGTGATTGTATTGGATACAGGGGGTAAAAGCAAATGTGGAATGATCCTGACATAAGATGTCTGGAACACAACTGAAGAATATCCAGGATTTAGTAACTAATGACTAGGCTATACTAGCTAAGGATGATGCTTCTGTGAATCACAGTTAAAGCTGAAGACAGGAAGAGAAAATATCTTTGCAGTGGGAAAGTTGCAGGAAAAGAAATGTATGAAAATTTGCTTGAGGCAGCATTATTTGGCTATTATTTCCCAAGCATGAGATAACTATAAGAGTTTGTTAATTATGTATTTCATAAAAGAATCCATTCAAAAAGTGGAAAACTTTAGTAGGAATGGGAAAACCTAATTGTTACACAGCCTAATTGTGTATTTGACCAAGATTTTGTGCTTCCCTTCTGTCAGCAACTCATCTCATTTTCCTGATTGCCAGGCTTCAAGCTGCCCCTTCTTTGTTGCAAACTCTGGGACTGATACAATTCAGGTCTAGATAATTTCCCACCCACCAGGCACCCACCCAAAAAAGGAAAAAGAAAACTCTATTAAAGGTCTATTATACTGCTTTTGTGAAGGTGTTTTCTAGTGCAAGTCTTTTGGGGGTGGTGGTGAGGTTTTTTTAAGTCCAATGAAAAAAATGTCTGACCAGATTGAAGAGTAGTAGTTGTTGCTCTACAGTAAACAAGGAGTTCAAGGGATCATGTCTAACTTCTCAGAAACCTAGCATGCCTACTTCAACACCAGGTTCTTTGTAAAATAAGCTTCATACTTTTCCCAGTGCTTCCTAGAACAACTATGCTATAATTTGGATGATATCTGTCAGCTGTCTCAAACGTTTTTAGGATTTTTTTTTTTTATAAGAACACAACAAACAGTAGGTAGACTTATTTCTTGCTAGCATTAATTACCATAATAAGTGACTTTGGAAGCAAAACTCCAACATTTGTGTGAGAACATTCTGCATCTTAATTCTTCTACATCCTTAACAAAGGAACAAATGTGCAACAATTCTAATCAGACAGACCACATTCTAACAGGCTGTCTGATTTCTGCTGGCAAAAGTCCTAGGGAAAATATTTTAGAGCAGCAGTCCCCAACCTTTTTGGCTTCACGGACTGGCAGTGGGGGGAGAGGGGATGGTTTCACGTGCACAACTAATCTTGCACATATGCAAATACAGTTTTGGATGTTGCCTGCTGCTTGTGCACACCAATTCCCAATGAACTGCTGTCCAGTCCCAGTCCGCAGACTGGGAGTTGGGAACCTCCGTCTTAAAGGATTCAGCACACAGCTCTAGCTAGAAGATTATCTGGTCTAAAATTGATTGATTGTGTGCCATCAAATCACTTTTGATTCCTAGTGACCTGATTTAGATCTTCTCCATGATGTTCTACATATATCTAAGTAGTTTTTTCAGGTCTTTCAGTGATATATCCACTGACACTGTAATGGAGCCCATCCATCTTACTGCTGGCCATCCTCTTCTTATTTTCTTCCATTTTTTCCAGAACTAGAGACTTTTTCAGAGATCCAATTCTACACAGAATGTGTCCAAAGTAGTATAATTTTAGCCTCAGAGAGGACTTGGGATTTGTTCAACGCTGATAGTTGATCCTTAAAGGCAGAAGATATCTACCATTTTAATATCTGGTTGTTATACCCATTGTTGGAATTACAGTTAATCACAAACTAAACTTATACTGGGATTGTGACAAGGCTGCAAAAAAGCAAATACAAGTGTAGGTTGCATCAATAGATTTACAGTTACCATATAATACACTTTTTTTTTATTTTGGCCACCAGAGGGCATTTTCATTATATCATTAAAAGTATAAAATTTCTCTTAACTTTGAAAACATTCTTAGAGGAACAGGACAGTGTGTAGAATTTATTGATGCTTACTTATAAGTAAATCTGCTAAAATGCAACCAGATAGTCTGATTTCTGAAAGACTTGTTAATTTGTCCAGTGATGAAAGTGCCTTCCTCATCATTTTTTATCTTATGAAATAGAAGAAGGCCCAAATTATCTTTGTTTAAAGTAAGGATAATTGGGAAGGTCAAATGAAGAAGAAATATTCCTTTAAATTATAATGCCAGAGAAAATGGTTGAGAATACTTTAGATCACAAGAAGAAATAAATCATTCAGCGCTAGAAGTAAAACCAGACCACTCACTAGAAACAATAATGACAGATGCTGATGCTTGAAAGTATTAGATGCCATTAAAACAGATCAAGACAAGGTAGATAAACATCACTGATGATGCAACCCATTTGGATTACTGCAATACCTTTTATATGGAACTGTCCTTGAAGACTATTTAGAGGTTACAGCTCTGCATTGCAACATGCAGCAATGTAGGCAGGTATGGGTGGCATAGGTGACACTTGCTCCATGAGCTGCATTGGCTATGCAATGCAAATCAAGGCACTGGTGTTTACTTTTAAAGCTCTCCATGGTTATGGGTTATTCAGGGAACAGTCTCCCCAATAGCATCTATCTGTCCTGTTAGAGCTGTGGCAAGTGAGGTATGCTCCAGGATCTATCCACTAAGGAGTACCATTCTAGCAACACCCTGGAGAAGAGCCTTTTGTGCTATGGCACCTCTCCTTTGGAATTTCAATCTCCCCCCCTCTCTCTCTGAGATAGATTTCCCCCAACCCTGATGGCCTTTCCTTTCGCAAGGCACTAAAAACCTGCTTTGCCATCAAGCCTGGAGTCCTGATAGTGTGATTAAGCTCACTTTTGCGGTTGTATTGACTGGGAAGTATTTGATTATGCTGTGTTATGCTGTTTATTTTCTTATTTATCTTACTTATTTTAATTATTGGTTATGTTCCTGTTCTGTTTTGTTTCTGGTAGCTGCCTTGAGTCATGTACATTATGTGTGATGGGTGGCCATATACATTAATTTAAAAAGTAGAATCTCTTTAAGAACTCTAGAGAAGACAGTCCTGGAAAAAGAGAAGCTGCATGTAATTATACCAGCAGCCAAAATGGGGAAAAGTTAAAGATTTCTACTCCTGTGCTTCTTGAAAAATAGCATGGATATCCCACCTAATTGCTTGAGGCAAAAATTGCACGTGCACTGAATGTTGTGCAGCTGTAGTCTGAAGTAGTTGTGGCTTTGAGAAGCAGCACCTGGGAAAATGAACAGAGAGTTGAACCTCTACCACATGTTACATGGACAGTGATTGATGGTTGTTTTTCCCACCAGCAGTTGCCACTGGGTGGGAACGGAAATGCAATCAGGGCAACTGCCCAAGGATCCGCTTTAAGTTGCTTAGTATTAAAACTGTAATGTCTATATTAGTCACCAGCCTCATTGATGAGGCAGAATAATTTTTGGTCTCTGGGACAGCACAAATTATTGCCAGCATAATTTCCTGCTGACTGAAGGATTGTAGGAATGTCTGTTCACATGGCTACAAGGAACAGTTCACTGTCCAAATATAAAACCAATATAAGGAATGGATTTGGTATGTTTAACTTGCATAAAAGGAACCTGAATTGCAATGGAAACAGATGATACATTGTGAAAACCAAACCATTTTTATCTCCCAATTAAAAAGATTCCACTGGATTTCAGAACAAGCTGTTATGATAGCCTGGGAAAGATGAAGAGTGAACATGGATTTTAGTATCAGATAAGATAGACCAAGAAGAAATCCCAGAAATATCGATTGAAAATTAAATACTTAAAATAAATCCAAGAAATTACAGGAACATTTGTTTGTTAAATGTGGTCTACTATGTGCAAATAACTTCTGAGGCGCAAGAGATGTACAGCAATCAAACTGGAATGTCAGCAGAGATTCTCAATCATCAGGTCATGGCTGTTCCAAAGGTGCTTTTTCAAAAGGCAACTAGACTTTGTTTCTCCTTAAAGACACTTCGCTTCTCATCCAAGAAGCTGACAACTTAAGAAGCTTCTTAGACGAGAAGCAAAATGCCTTCAAGGAAAAACAAAATCCAGTTGCCTTTTGAAAAAGCACCTTTGGGACAGTCAAATTTGAAATCTCGAGCTGCAAATAAAATTGGACTGTTTAAAGCTGTAGTAGAAAAGAAAGTTCAATTTCAATTTCAAATGTATTGGTCACATACACAGTCATACATGGTACAAATATGCAGTGAAATGCTTACGCAACCATGGGTAAGTTAAGGTAGAAAAGGAGATTGGGGGTTACAAAAATAGTTAAGGGTATTTGGGAAGGTGGGAGTTGGATGCAGACTTGGTTCTTGTTGTGGTCCTGAGTGTGCTTGTAGTTCCTGGTTAAGTGTC